>JBCFYV010001160.1:0-131872 GCA_039000515.1 Timema cristinae | reverse complement strand
AGAACAAAACAAATAGAAAATTAAAGAAAAAAAATATGCACTTGGAAAAATAAATATTCCTATTCTTTAAACAAATATATTTTTAATTTTTGTTTATGACGTCAGTGACTTAACTACAATACCTTACACATTTACAGGGGATCCGGAACAGTGGGGAGGGGTAGGCTTGATCCCCACCTTGTTCCTATAGTACCCCTGCATGTTCAAAACACTTTTAGTGTAACCGGTCACAATCAGCTATAAAGTGGTAGTCTAAGAGGGTCAGAAGTAAGTCCCATCTTCTCCTTGCATTCTCTTATAAGAGTTTGTTAAGAAAGACTTTACAAATCTTTACATTATAATCTTCAGGTCAGACAGGTGAGCTCTACTTTATTTCTGCTATTTTGCAGGATAAATATTGTCATTTTTGTTCGTTTGGGTGTTCTGACTATACTAACTATATTGATTTGTTTCACTGTTTATTCAAGCATGCTTTTATATAGACAGTGCACTACATTATTTTAAGAGACAAGCTTGTTAACATAATGTGTCTTTTTTAAATATTTAATTGGCTGTTAATTGTAAATTAAAAGTGTTAAAAGTTAGTATGTTTGTTTTCCCCAATAAAAGTGTAGATTTAATAAAAATTTGCTTCCTAGCTTTATAACATTATCAGAATATAAGTAATTATTAAAAATAATATCTTACTCTTAAGTTTATTATTGAGTGACTAATCTTACCACTGAACTGTGTTAGTTCATTAATACCAAATACCTTACTTTCTTTGAAAAAATTTTGTTTATCTAAAATATTCCCAAAGTTTTAATAGAATATTGAAATTAACTAATTTTATAACATATATATGTTACTCACAAAAAAAAATCTTTCAAAAACAACAACATAATAGTAAAGACTAAAGAGCAGTAGGCTTAATTATTCAAACAAATTATCTCAATTTAGTAGGCCTACAATTTTCAAGTTGAGTTGTAAGTTTAATTTAGACACAAAAAAAAAGTTTTTCAAATTATAGTTTAAAATTTTATTTTCGGTCATCTCTATCCACCCTAATACAATTAAAATGCTGGAAATGTTGTGTTTTGCCTAAAATATGTGAATTTGTTTCAACCTCTTATAACCCATTATTATTAAATTATTCGACTATGCTGTGTGTAGTTTAAAGGCTCGTTGAGCTGCCTTCCACAACAGGAGTCTTGACAGGGTTGATAGTTGGGTACATACAGAACACAGAAAACAGGTGAAACCTCGAGGAAAAAGTTGAGGAGAATTCAAATTAATGTAAAAAGGCACTAGAATGTTAGATATTTTTGTAATAATCTGTGAAATATGAGGTAGAGAGCATAAACAAATGTAAAATATTAGTTACAACTCCATCATCAGTGATCGTATTTGTGCCAACTTAATATAAAAAGGGAAAATTATACTATTTCCATTTATAGTTTTTCATATCAAATACTGATAAAGTATTATATTCTTTGATATGAAAAATGTGAATGTGGGGAATGCCAGGCCTCCACCGTGGTTCGGATTCCACGTTAAACTATAGGTCCTCCATTTCATCTCACAATCACCCTACCATTACACATTAGCGTAAATGTGTATAACCCGAACAGGTAGTATGATGTGGTGCTAATAATAATAATAATAATAATAATAATAATGACGACAAAATTGTTTTTTTAACATCAATCAATCATTGTTTATTTAGGATTTAAAAGAAAATTACATAATTGACTTTTTAATACAATTCTGAAGTACCTAAAGGTACATCTTCAGGTCTTGCAGTTAAATAAATATTTTAAAATCAGTAAAATTTATAATAATAAAATAATTAAAAAACAAAAAACTTTACACATATCATAACATTTCCTCTCAAAAATATTTACATTAGTTGTTTGAAGCATGCCTTGAAGTATCTAGTCTTTAATTTTATTTTTTAATTTTATGTGGTGGTGGTGGTCGTCATAATTATTATTGTTTCATTTTCCTCTATTATAGTGCTGGCCAACAGTCGTAAGACCTAAAACAGGCCAGCACTAAAAAGTAAGTACACAAGTATCTTACAAATAATATACTGTTGAATAGTTATGAAAAAAATAGTAATTAATAATGATAATAATAAAAAATAGCAATAATAACAAATAGCTAAAGAGTGGTTAAAAGCAGTAACAATATGCCAAAAATAAATCAGAATATTGTAAATTTAAATATTATAGGCAGAACCTCTACATGATAAATTATTGATATGGAATTTCCTTAAATAACGCTCTTAGCTTAGCTTTTCTTTTATGATAAAAAGTCGAATTCGACAAATCTAAAATTGGCACTATGAATACAATGACCTATAGGGCTTGCCTTATAAGATCTATTGAGAAAAAATAATGTACCACTATTGAATTAAATCGACCCGCGTCGGGCGTCGATTGAAACACTTCGGGTTAATTCCATACTACAATAATGCTGTGTGATGTGTTTAGGTTGTCTATAGCTCCGTGGTCGAGCGCCTATCATCACTGTACGGAAAAGATACCGTTTAGCCAGCTGTCTATATCTCCGTGGTCGAGCACTAATTAAATCGGTATATTAATAAAATTAAAGAAAGAGAACTGTTTGATGGCTGTTGATTCACGCACGGTTTATTTAAATGACATCTGTTAATTACTTATACATACTTCAATTAAATACTTTATATCAATGCACACTTGTGATATTAATGTGAGTTATTTTATACTGTGTTAGACTGTGACTGCCAATGTGTGGCTCTGACTAACTTGTGCATGGCCTTAAACACGCACAACGGCTTATATATGGCATACTCCTTGCATCTTTCTCCCTTCGTCAACAGCTTAAAAAATAACTAAAAGAAAGAGTCCTGGTGACAGGTGTTGTGAAGGCTAGCTTCTTATTGGTATAGAGAAGTGGCGTCTTTGCCAAATACTGCGGAGTTATTCCTTTTAACAGGAAATAGCGCAGTTGTACTTTTAACGGGAAAATTTTAGGGTTTAAAAAAATATTTTTTGTGGAAAAATCCTTTCCACATTATTTTGAGAAGCGCGTGTTTCTTCTTTAAAAGAACCCTAAAAGGATATCTACATAGGGAACCTTAAAGAAAACTACCTTCATCCATGTTTTTTATATATTTTAGATTGATTTGAATCAATATCTTTAACAAAAATTTTGGATTATGATAAGTCGAAAAAGGGATTTTAAAACGTTCCCGGATAAGGGAAAAATTTGCAAAAAATTTTTTTTCTATCGAAAACATTAAAAAAAAAAAGGGGCCCATCCAATAAAGTCCACGCGAGAAGAGATTTTTGGGCCTTAAGAGGTTTAAAATTCTGTCTTAATCAAAATAAATCCAGTTGGGAAAGAATTTATCATAGCACGCAGCGCCCCAAATTTTTTTTTAAAGGGTTTTTCCAACCTAAGGGGAGTCAGTTAAGGTAATGGAATTTCAAGCTACAGTGGGCATATTTAACTTAGATCAAAACCCGGGCGTAGTACAGACAAAAAAAAAACAGTCAACTTTCTTAAACGGTGAAGTAATAAATTTAATAAACCAATTTAATTTAAATGTTTGGAAAATTAATGGTCAACTTGTAGGGGAAATAAATTTTGTAAAAATAATAATAAAAAAAAGAAAAAAAACCTGGGGTTATGGGAAAATTTTTCAAATTTTAAAGGGGGAATCACCCCGTTTTAAATGTGTTTAAAACTATTTTAACCCTTTTAGCCGTTTTTTAAGCCAGGAATAAAATTAATGTTTGTATTTTACCCGAATATATTTTAAGGTGAAAGGATTCCAAAAATGAAAGGGGTAAATTGTTTTTTTTTATAATACTTAAAACATATATATATATATATTTTATATATATTTATATATATATTTAAAAAAAAAGGGTTTTACAACTACCTTAGGATCTGAGGTTTACCAAATTTACTACTACACTATATTTACTACAAAAATTATTCTTGCAAAAAATTTTTTTTTGATATTTGATTTTGTAAATGGGGGTGGAACTGTAGTTTAGGGGGGGGATAAAAGGTACAGTATGGGCCTCTTTTGGGGAAAAATTTATTGCCCCCCACCCCCCTCAAAAAAAATTTTTTTCCCCCTTTAAATTTTTTTTCATACACTCTGATATTAAAGACTAGGGAGTTGAAAAAACCCTTTGCAAAAAATTAAAAAAAAAAAAACTACAACTGTAAAAAGGCCCAAATCCTTTAAATTATGTGAGGACTTTGGGGGGGGGGGGGTGGGGGGGGTCAAAATTTAAATTTCTTACATAGGGTTTTTGTCTTTGTTTAGGGTGAGACAAAATCTAAAAAAACATTTCCTAAAAGAGGTGCGGTCAAAGAGTTTTGCACAAAATGGACATTTAAAGGTTAAATTTGTGTTTCAAGAGCTCATTCATCTAGCTGTCTTTTTTTCTGCTGGGCCATATTTTAAACGTTTTTTTTTTTTGGTTTGAGTGTTGTCAACGAAGAAATTTCCCGTCACATTTGATATTGACAAATTTTTTCAAAATTTCCCAGTGGAAACAAATAATTTGTACTTTATGCCATCCGATTTTTTAGGATTGCATTTCCTAAAAATTAGTGTTTAAAATGCTTTAAAAAAAAAGTGAACGAAGAATCGAAAAAAAGCTAAAGAGCATTTACAAAGCGAAAGAAAGGGTTTTTAAACCCTTTTTTCAACCGTGTATCATTCCCCCACTATTAAAAACGCCCGGGGGAAAAAATTACTATCATGAGTTATTTTACTAAAACTATATTAACCAAAGAGATAATTAATTAGATAATTTTAAAATTAGCAGGGAAAAGTCGGGCAAGATAAAAATTAAAGTGTTTTTTTTATAATCGATATTATTAAATTTATTAAATATATATAATAGATGTAATTAAGCAGGTAAACGGGGAAAAAAATACCTAAAATGATTTCTTGGAAAGGGGTATTAAAAAAAGACGTTCCTTAACTGGAATTAATTCCCCTCCTTAGACCTTGTACCAACCCCTAGGGTAATTGATACAAAAAGTTTGTGGCTGACCAAAAAAGATGGGATTTTATTATCCTTTCTTTTTTTTTCCCACCATCTTATTAGTTATTACTAAACTTGATGACCTGTAAAGGGATAACAAAATAACTACCCCTGAAAAAAAAACATCCCTTTAAATAGCTTCAAGAGTCATCCAGGGTTTTTTTAAAATTTTAGATAGGAAAACCCCCCGAAATCCTTCATTTGAGCCCCCCCCCAACCCCCCCAAATTTCCAAAAAGCTTCCATAGCCCCTGGCTAATCCTGTCAACTGGTATTTTAGTATTCACTATCCAATTTGGAACCTTAGTTGAAAAAAAAAAAAGCAACCTTGTAGGTTATTTTTAAATTATTTTGTATCAATTGGGAAGGGCTGGGATGAAATTTTTTGGAAGACCAAAACAGGGTCTTATGTTTTGATAAGTGAGTCCTCAGCTCGGGGGAAACAAGTTTTGGGCTACAAAAAGTATGTAAAGTGAGTGTCTAAAATTTCTCTTTTAAAAGGGTAGCTGGCTGTTCTCCCTTCCTATTTGTCAAAGGGGTTTAAAAGGTTTTTAAAAAAAATTTTTAAAAAACAAATTAAAAAAAAAAATTTGGGAGCCCCAAATATTAAAGGGTAAAAGGATTATAAGGATAAAAATATAGAAAGGAAAAAAAAGGGGTGAAAATTAAATATAATAAAAACAAAAAGGGATAGACGTTTTTTTTAAAAGGGGTAAAAACCACACAGAAAAAGGTTTTTTTTTCTACTATAAGAGCTGTATGAATGTTTGAGCTCTTCCATTTCTTGGACTTAAATTTGGGAAAATTTACTAAGTTCAGAAGTCATTCGGCTCTGTGGGAATGTCTATTGACTTTAAAATTTCCCCCCCACAACTCTATTTTTTTACATTTAAAATCTTACATATTGTATGGTTAGTTGGAGGTTTGGGGTATGTAATTAGTTGTTTCTATTATATTGGGAAAATTTTAAACCCCCCTTTTCCCCTCTTTCCCAAATTTAAAAATAATATTTAAAAATTTCAAATTTTTGTTGATTAGGTTATCTGGAGTTGTCCTTTACCTACCGTTAAATTTAAATTTTCTATTTTTCCTGTTAGATCCCTCCCCCATTTCCTGAGGTCTCAATTAAAAATGTAATATCTTCAGCCCTTAATATTTACTTGGAAAGGTCTTTTTACCTGCCTGCCAAATTTCAGTTATCCACCCCAATGTAAAGTGGTTGTTTACTATTAGCTTTTGAAATTTTGAACCCCCCAACCCCTTTTTCCAATTACATTAATATAAATTTTAAATTTTAAAGATATATTGGGTTTTCTGGAGATGTCGCTCTACCTCTCTGCCAAAAAGTTTAAAATTCAACCTAATATTTTTTTTTTTTTTAAATCAAAAAACAACCCCCCCCCCTCATTTTTTTTCCTGGGGCCCCATTTTGAAATTCACCTATTTTAGATTTTTTTGCTAACATGGGAAATTCCCCTACCATCCTGCTAAGTAAATTTAAAATTTTCCAGCCCCAGGGTTTGGGGAAAATATGGGGATGGGTGAGTTAGTGGAATTGCGCACATTCCTATCCCTCCCTACCCTCTTAGGGGATGAAACTTAAAAAAAAGAAAGAAAAAATCTGGCCCAATTCTAAAAAGAAACTTTCATTTTAAATTTTAAGGTTCTATGTTCAGTGGTTCGCAAGATGTATCAGTTAATTTTGAAAACTTTCTACCCCTTAAGAGGTCAAATTTCTTAAAATTCCGCCTTATTCTTGTCTAGGGTCTAACAGTAACCTTCACGCCCAATTTCAAGTTTCCCCGACAAGAGGATTGGGGGAGATATGGTGATGAGTGAATGAGTGTTTTTTGCCTTTTATGTAGTAGCTATTCTATTATTAGCTAGTGATATTATTATTCATATCTTATATCCTCAACACAAGAGCTAGCGACGCTTATATATTATAAACGTTACTAGCGCTTGAGGTCAGGATATAGGGGAACGCGAGAAACGGCCAATTATTTTGTAGTTTTTATATAAAAACATTTCACCAATTAACTTTGTCTTCTGGGAGTTATGGGCAGTATTTTTGTAGTTTTAATATCAAAACTTTTTTTCTTCTCAAAAGAAATCAATATTTCTCCAGTAGAAACATAAGAGTTTAATTTTCTTCACATGGTGACCTCAACAGTTCTGGAATATCGGTCAAGGGTCTCCTGGAATTTAACAACTATTTCTCTTCATTTAGAAATTTTGTCTTCGAATACCGCCATGCTCATAACGCATATTTAAATGTTGTTAATATCACCTGTGAAGAAAATTAAACTCTATGTTTCTACAAGAATAATATATTTTTTATTTTGGCTAAAATAATGTTTTGACATAATAACTGCAAAAACACAAGCCTTATCTCGAGTCCCCTTCATCCACACCTCAAATATTAGAAGTGAAAGATTGATCCAATTTCACTTTAAATTGAAAAATAAAAAGTACTTCGTAACGAATTAGTAACACAAATAATATAACGTAATGAATTCTTTAAGTCGTACACAAAAGTTCTAGGTACCTTAATAATTTATGTATTGATAAAAAACGTGGAACATTCTGAATAAAACCATTCTCTGTTTATTTTATGGTATTGTGAGGATCATATTTGTGCCGATCATTTAGCTTCTCCCTCACCCTCCTAATGATCGATTCACGTGTGTGAATGTGTGTGTATGTGTGTATGGTCATAGCTAAATAAAAATGTCACATTTAAAGCACACTGCATTGATTGAAAACTATAAATACTTATTTTAGATTACGTATGTTAATAAAAATGTGAAATCGCGATGTGACTCAAGACGCTAATAAGTTCCTTGGTCTTCAGACAAAGTTGTGGAAATGACCCGGTAAACTCCGACACAATGAGTGACTTACTTGTGTTTCTCTCGGAAGCTTTCACCACGAGCTCACGACTGAACTAGTCTACTGCCTGGCTGCTTGCTGACACCGACTAACGGTTATATTTCTCAGGAACCTTCATTGACCAGGTTGTTGTTCCGGAGATATACAAGAAGCGTGTCGTTGGTGTTGGCCCCCCACTCCACCCACACATCATGAACAATGCTTCCATTGGCTAATGGCCACGTGCTGTGACAGTGTGGGCAAGCCGTTAAGACCAAGCCTCAATTTCGTCACCCGTTCTACCTTTGAACGGGGGGGGATTAGTTCGAGTCCCAGTTGGTTAATAAATAAAAATATTCTCTAAGAAGTTTCCTCTTAATTGAATGAATCTGTATGACGTCTAACATAGGTAAGTAATAAAGACATGCGTCAGGTCAGTGGCCGCATGATCTAAGGCGCCACTCTCACAATAGATTAGAGCACCAATGACAGGGAGATTGGGGTTCAAATCCCGTTTGAATTAACTAAGTATTGTTTTCCTAAATGGTTTTTCACTCTGTCTTCTCCGCTATTGAGGGTACATCCTCTAAATTTAACCTTCCTATTCCTTTGTGTAATTAGTGTATACGCGTATAACCTGAAGCAGTAGTAAGTCGCGGTGGTAAAAAAACAAAAAAAAAACTGCTCAATACAAACGTCGAATCGTGGTGCAGTTTTTAAAATAGTGGGTGGAATTGAGACCAGTGTAACCGTTTTAACATATTTAAAAAAAAGTACAATGCAATTAAAATTATTAATATTTTAAAATGAATAAAACTATTAAACTGCATCTAATTTAGCTGTTGACAAGCCTGAAAAATATTTCGAAAAAAGTTGTTTTCAAACCATTATGAACCCATGTTAGCATGAAAAAACTTTATGTCCTCCCGCCATATTTTTTCGAGCCAATCAAATCTTTATTTATATATGCACAAAACACACAAAAATATGTAAGTACCCAACATTATCCACTCAACTGTAAATTGAATATCTCAACACAACAAACTGTGTACTATCCCAATGATATTCATCGCACGTTGGTGGACACGCGGACTACATGTCAAGCTCATATAGTATGCAATGGACTGGAATACGACGCATTAGTTGAACTCAAAGAAAATGTTTATCTCACTGGGCCTTTAGGTACAGCAACTCGATGTGAGGCATAAGGGTCATATTGAGGGCATTTTCAAGTTTAAATTTGTTGTAGCCCTTTTTAACAAAATTAACGTTACTGATAAAATCAATCAGAAAAAATAATTTTACATCTATTTGACGATTCAACAACATAAATCAAAAGCAAACTTTTTACAAGAATGTAAAACCAAAGAGGCACTTGAAAAAAACACCATAAATGAATCACGTGAGTTGACAGACAACACAGGAGCATCCACAGCTTTTGAAATGCAGACACCAATTAAAAGACGCATAGTTATGAACCATTAGAAGATCCACAATTGAGATTTAAATTGGAATTTTAATTTCCAATTCTGGACACAATTATTATTACATCAGTTAAAGAAAGATTTGAGCAAACAGAAAGTATAAGTCAAATCCTTGGCTTCATGTATGAAATGCTGAATTGGCTACAGAACCATATCTCAAGGTGCTCGAACATTGTACAAAATTGTCCTCAGCTTTAAAATACACTGGGCGTTATGATATTTTAGGATTAGTATTAACAGATGAGTCGAAAGCTTGTGCGGGGAAAATTACAACAGGGAGTTCTCCCAAAGGTCTTATTGAATACATTTTTTCCAATAAATTATAAAACTTCGTGCCTAACATTGTAATAATTGCTTTTATAAGCGGCGAAATGACTTTATTTGAACTTGGACTTCTAAAACTAGATCATCCACTATCAACAATGAGCGCAGCTATTTCTATTGAAGAGCAAATGGAATATGAATTTTTTTTTAACTTGTGAATACGTTTGCAGAGGCAAAGGCAGGGAAAGTAAATTTTTGAAGGAAATAGAAACAGCAAGTAAAAATTTATCAATTTTTTTATTATTATTAGCACCACATCTTACTACCCGTTCGGGTTATACGCACTTACGCTAATGTGTAATGGTAGGGTGATTGTGAGATGAATTGGAGGACCTACAGTTTAACGTGGAATCCGGACTACGGTGGAGGCCTGGCATTCCCCACATTCACAAGTTGTGATTAATACACGTCTTGTCATAGGTGAAGGAAGAGTTTGGTAATTAGATAAATCTATGCCAGGACTGAGGAAATTTTGTTATTCAATTTATAAAATAATCCCGTTATTGAGTCGTTTTAACTCCTTCCATGCCTATGCCTATGTATTTAGGGACCAGGGGAAGAGGACTATTGGAGAACGATAAAAGTTTATTTGTAATCTTCGTGTCAAACACACCCTAGATATATATTTTAAGCAAAATCGTTATAGCCATTCTCAAAATATTTCGAATTTTCAAAAATTACTTCTAAATAAACGACTCTATCTAATTTTTACCCAAAACCACGCATAAAGAATTATTTGTCATGTTAAACACTTCCAAGATACTCATTTGGAACCAAATCTTTAGAGCCATTTGTAAAATACTTCAAGTTTTTGAAAAATCAGTTACCATTAAACTACCCTTCAACAAACTATCACTTTATAAACATTTTCACGTAAATTAAAATGTATAGTACGACACAATCTTACATACTTTCTCATTTAGTTACCAACCAAGAGTTGGTTTACTTCCATTGTATATTACAATTAGGAATCAAATTTTTCATAATTTGTCGTCAGTAGCCCATAAGGAAATGTCTGTGCGGTGCACTGTAACATTTATTTATTTTTTCAAACTTCTAAGCACTTTAAGCAAGATTGATCCTGCTAATTTTAAAGTATGGTGTTGCGACTAAAGACATGCCTACTTTGATGAGTTTTGTTTAAATCTTTACATTAATTGTATAAAGTCGAATATGACCGAACTCGATTGAGTATATACATTAATTCGGACACCCTTCGCTTATAAATTGTGGGCAGGAGGAAGATCACAAACCAAACATGTTTGTGTCCTTGTATGTGTGTGCATGTGTGTTCAAATATCATACACACACACAAGTACGATTCTAGAAATTGTTATTTTTAATTGTTTAACTTTGTAGAAATTCAAGCCATTCTATTCTCAATGAATAGTTCTTAGCTCAGGCTTGAAAAAAAAAACGGGCTAGTTAAAAAAATAAGTTGGGCTATATTAGGTTTTAATGGGTTTGTTGTGGTGTGATTAAAGATATTATGTATGTTATCTGATTTAACCAATCATTTCTAACATATTAATTAGTGCCTAGACTGTTACTTTATAAAGAAAATAATGCCTATGCCTAACAATAATATTATATTTTATAATTTTTTTTATTTAAGAAATTACAAACAATAGACACTGGTTAGCAAAATTTAAATTGGTTGGTACTTAGAAAATAATGTTCTAAATTTTAATTGTATGTGTATCTATCTACCACATTTTTATTTAAAGTAATTAGTCACATCTTAAATATTAAAAAGGAAATAGATTAACTACTTTCAAAAATTAACTAGACAATTCCTTTGTATTAAAAATATAAGGCCCAATCTTACAATGTCACGTTAAACTCCTCGTAACTTAACCGTTTGTAAAGTATAACCGTTGGTTAAACTTAGCGTTGCGTTTTTACAATACTATTTTTATGTGCGCGTCAAATTACGGATAGGTGCCTTCCATTAGTTCTTAGCGTTAACTTTCTCGGAGCGCTAGATTTGTGTCAAAGACTTTGATTGGCCTAACTTGACCATAGAGAATATAACCAAGTCATTACAACGTCTATGGAACCTTTATGAAAAATTCAATCAAAACGAGTTCAATTCATCAAATTTGTTGAGGTTATCTGCTATATTTTATCGTATTTATTTTCCTGCTAAAATGTCTGTTGAGAATCATAAACGCGAATGAAGTGTAAATTTTAGCAAAGCAGATGAAATGTTGCAGATTGAATTAACAGTTAAATACAAACAAACCATTTAAAATAAACAATTCTATTGGTGTTAAATCCCTTCAAGAATTTCTAAAATTTTATTTTTGTTTGGACATAAACGTTTAAAAAAATATTCCTCGTCATAAAATTCCAGGAAATTCTTTCGTTTCATTATCATCTCGTTGTTCTTCTAAGTCTTGAGTTCGATAGAACGCGTAACTCATCTTCAAAGTCGTCACACATCATACAATAAATAATCCATTTCTTAAATAAAAGTAACCTCACTTTAATAATAACAACAATCGCCTTGAAAACAATATGGTGGAGTGTTTAACGTTTTTAAATGTGGACGTTATGTTTGCTAACGGAAGGTAGACCTCGCGTTAACTTTACGAGCACATTTACGTGAACATTAGCGCTAAACAAACATTGTAAAATCAAAAGTAGTGGTCGTTATCGCTTAACCTCATGTTAAGCCCTAACGAATAGAATAACATGACATTGTAAAATTGGGCCTAAGGGCCAGTTTCATAGTCAAATTTAGTACGCCTCAAGTGCGACGCTACACTAAGTACATGACGACACCTACCTAAACTCGAATGGAATGGGCCAGTTTCCTATGCGAGAACGGCCCATTCCATTCTGGTTTAGGTAGGTGCCGTCATGTACTTAGTGTAGCGCCGCACTTGAGGCGTACTAAATTTGACTATGAAACTGGCCCTAAGTGTTTTTTGCTTTGTTTTCTTAAGTGGGTATTTTTAATAAAACCCATATGTTTTTTCTTGGCCGGATAGAATTATTACAACCCTATATTAGCTAATTTAGCACCGCATCTTACTACCCGTTCGGTTTATACGCTTTAAGTAATTTAGCTAACTCTACTTGCTTTAATTATATGCAAATGTAACAAAGAGCTATTGCATCCATATTATTTACGTTCACATTTTGACGTGACTTGATATAAAATTTATTTAATTTTATTATAAGACCACTTTTTCAATTACACTTTTACATACCGTTGTTTGATACTTGTAAACAATAGGAAGCCCCCAAAACAACATTACTCAATCATTTAAGGAAATCTTATATTGTTATATTTTATTTCAACATTAGTTAATCACTAACTTACAATACTTAATTTAAATAATTTTAAAGATTAGACACTTTACGAAGATTTTTGTTTATTAATAAATAAAGAAGTGTTTAATTTGTCATTGGTTTTATTTATAGTTCTTTCCCTAACGCTAAATGACTGGACTTTGTAAATACTATGGGAATTAAACACACGTGGAAATGTATTAACTTTTTCACAATTGTTTTGTAAAGTATTGTAAAATTTTACTTAATATAATTTATATTTTTATTGTCTTTAGGTTGAGTATACTATAATTTTGATCGTAAGAAGAGTAAATAACTGTCACAAACGTTAGTAAATACATCTTTAACGTTTGATATATATAACATATATATATATATATATAATATATATAATTATATATATATTTATATATATATATATATATATATATAATATAATTAGGGCTACCTTTAAAATATTAATGAAGTAAAATGTCATCAACATTGACCACAATTTTTTTAAATGTATTTATTTGTATTTTCTAAACCGGTTCTTCCTACAAGAATTATAGTATACCTGGCCAAACGCAGTGGTAGGTGGATTGCCACTTTATAGTTATCACATTTAATTTTTTTTATCCTCGTCAGAAGAATGTTGGTACATTTTCCTATAAACAATCCTTCTTAATTTTAAATTATTATAAGTCCTTTTATATAATGTCAATGTAAAAATAAATTGTTTTTATCCAAAGTAGTTTTAATTTAGTCTATTATGAATTATTATAAAACAATTTAAAAGATTTAACCACATTTTAATTTTTTGGACTTTTTTTTTTAACAAATTAACTTTCAATTAGAATTATTTTTGTTTTAAATTTAAGGGGCAGAATGTAAATTTTTAGGCCTACCCCTTTAATTAAAAACAAACAATTTTAAAAAAAATTTTTGATTATTAATAATATACAATTTTAAATACCAAGTTACAAACGAAAAAATTTTGAATGAAAACTACTACAGCTATTTTAAAATTTTTGGAGAAAAAACCCCAAAAACCCGGGGCCCTTCCCAAAACAAAAGCCGAAAAAAAAAAGGGGAAACCAACCCTCCCCTTTGTCTGGGTATTTTTTTGTTCCCCGAGGGTAAGTGTTAAAGGGGCTTTTTGAACCGCCAGTCAGTAAACCCCCCAAAAGGGCGACGAAAGGGTCTAGCTGTACACAAGTTAAATTAACAGGGGGAAAATGGAATTTGGTTCCCTACAAGCCGAATGTACAATTTGAAACAAAATAAATTTTTGGGGGTTCCCCCTTTAAAGGGTTCCCCAAAAAACTGTTTCAGGCATTACAACAACTTTTTTACCTTAGAAAATCTTAAGGGAAGGGTTAAAAGGGGGCAAAATTTGTTTTTTTCTATTTAGCCCCCACTGGGCCGCTGCAAGGTAACTTTTCTATCGAGTTATTTTTTAAGTGCACAAGGGGGGAAATGTTTTTGCAGGCAAAAAAATTGGGGGCCCGGGAATAATTTAACAACACAAAACCAGTCTGCAAGGACCCCTTTTTGGTTTTAATCAAATTTGATAAAAAATTTTATTTTTATTGGCCCGGAAAAAATTTTGCCCTTTTGACCTTTCCCCCTCCTCCTCCCTCCTTCTCCCCCCCCCCCCAACCCTTTTTCTCTTCCCCCCCCCCCTTTCCCCTTTCCCCCACCCCTACCATTTTACTCTGATTGGCTGTTTTTTCCCCCCTCCCCCACCCCCCCAAAACCTCGTACAGGGGAAAAAATTACCTTTAAGGGATTATTTTTAAGGGGGATGGGGGAGTTTTACAAGAGGGACGTTTGGGTTTTTGGCTTAATTGGAAAATAATTTTTTTAATTAGGATTCACGGGGGCCTTGGGGGTTGGGATTTTTCCTTCCTCCGCCTCGGGAGACCTTTCCTATCAAAGGTAAGGGGGGGTTTGGGTTTTTATTCATCTCCAAAGGTCTGCCCCCTTTCCTACACTTCAGTCGGAAACCCAAAACTTTTTTCTTCATCCGTTTTTGGGTTTTCCCCCCTCCCCCCCCCCCCCTCCCCCCTCCCCCCCCCCCCCCCACACTCCCAAAAAACCAGTTGTTTCTTCTTAGAGACGATTAAACCCAAAATTTGCATGTGGGCCCTTTTTCCCGCGTTTTCCTTCCCCCCCGGGGCCCGGGGGGCGGGCAACAATCGTGTGTAACGGGAATAGTATTTCTGGGGCCCAAATTGCCCAGACGCGTCAGGGCAAAAATATATCGTGAGCGCTTGTTTTTAAACCCTTTTCCCCCCCCTTTCCCCCGGGAATTTTCACCCCTACAAGCTAAGGGTTGGGGAAAATTTTCGTTTAATTTGCCATCCCGAAAAATAGGGGACACATAATCCGGCCCCCCACGGGCCTTTCTGAAAAAGGGGGAGCCCGCGCCCCGCATAAAAATTTCCCAAACCCTTATTCCCCTTTCTTCCGGGGAAGGGCCTTTAAAAACCCTTTTGTAAATAACAGGGGAAAGCTAACCAAAAATTTTGTTTTCCCAAACCCTTTCCTACTTAGGGGAAAAAATTAAAAAAAACGCTTTTTAAAATTAACTTAATTTTGTTTTGAAATCCGAAAGTAGGGGTAACTGAAAAAAAAAGGAAAATTTTGGTTGTTTTTTGGAACCAAAAATTTTAAAGGGCTTTTTCGGGGGTTTTTTTAAATTTTTATTAAAAAAACCCCTTAAATTTTTTTAAATTTTTAAAAATACTTAATAACTCGTGGGCCCTTTTAAATCCCCCCCAATCACAATTTTAAAAAGGGTAGGGGGGTTATAAATTTTTAAAAAAAATTTCTTTTTTTTTAAAAGACCCATCTTAAAAACTGGGATAAAAAATAAAACGGTGGGGATTGGCCCCCCAAAATTGGGGGTTCCCAAAAAAATCACCCCCAAAGAAAACAACCTTTTTTTTGAACGCCGAAAAAAAATTTCCCCCCCCCCCCCCCCAGACACCTTTTACATTAAATTCGAACCCGGGACCTTATGAATAAATTAAACCCTTTTTAACGGGTATTTCTTGCAAGTAAAAAATATTTTAAATTTTTATTGAACAAAAGCTGTTCACCCAATCAAACCAAAAAGGAAAGGGTTCAATCTGGCTCAAACCCCGGGGGTGTTTTTTTCCCCCAAAATGGGGGTTTTAATTCCTCTAAAAAAAACCTTTCCCAAATGAAAAAAAACCCCCATTTTTAGATAAAACTAAACAAACAATCCCTAAAAAAACTCATTATTTAAAAAACAAAAGTGTTCACCCAATAAAAAAACACCTCTATTAATTTTAAACGAATAAATTTTCACAAAAGGCCTTTTAATTTAAAAAACACACTAAAATTTACAACATTCCCCACTTCATTCTTTTATCAAAGAAATAAACCAAAATTTCCAAAACATTTTTTTTTGTCAATTTCTACTTCGGTATTTGAAACACCTATACTAACGGAAAAGGGTTTTTTACCACTTTTTTCTCAGGGGCATTCAAAGTAATTATTTTTTTTCAAAGGCTGTAGATTTTTTTATAGGGCCTTCACGAACCCTCATTTGGTCTTACATACTTCCGAGTACCCCCCGGGAATAACTTCAGCAACTCCCAAAAACAACAAAAAAAAATTTTTTTTAAGAAAATTCCAAAACCGGGTCATTGGGGGTTCCGGGGCCCGCCCAACCACCCAAAGAGTAAATGAGGGGGGGAAGGCGATTTATGGCCGTCTAAACAAAAATTCCCCAAAGTGCCCCTGTTAATCGGGGTTTTTGGAAAAAAAGAAATTATAGAGTTTGAGAGACTTTTTAATAAATAAAAGCACCGCCTCTTACTACCCTTTCGGGTTTTACCTTAAGTCTTACTACCCGGGGGGTTAAAACGAACTTAGGGAATTTGGGGAAGGGTAGGGGTTTGGGGAAAAAGGAAGGCCCCTGCGGGGTTTAACGGGGAATCCGAACCAGCCTCTCAAAAAAAAGGGGGTCATTACCCCCCCTTTTAAACACTTTAAAAAATCTCGAGCTAAAATAATGTTGGGGCAAGGGGCCCCAATTACTACAGGGTGGGTTTTAATGGATTTCAATAAAAGTAAAAATTTAAAAACTTTTACTTGAATTAAAAAAAAAAAAGGGGCCTGGGGGAAAATTTTGACACAAGCCCAAATACTGCGTAATTTTTTGGGGAAAAATTTGACCCCAAACCCAAATTTTTTAAAAAAAATTTTTTCTCACACCAAAATTTTTAATCTCGAAAGGGGGTTATTAAAAAAAATTTTTAAAATTTTTTTTATATTACACGGGAGAAACGCGGGGGGTTATTTTTGGGCCCCAAACCCGGGAAGGGGAAAAAAAAAAAACCATCCAAAACATTTTAAATTTTTTAAAACCGGGAATCCCACAAAAATTTAAAAAAAAAAACATTAAAAAAATTCCCCCATTAAAACTTAACACAAACGGGACTTTTGCAAGGAAACCCATCTATCGTAGACATTTTTTTGGGACACAAAAAATTTTTTTAAAAAAAGGTTTGTATAATAGGGTTTAAAAAAAAATGGGGTTTGGGTATAAAAAAAACTTACACCCCCTTTTTGGTGACGGGGCTTTCCATTAAGGGCTTTATGGGTTTTGGGTATCAAAAATCTCGGGAAAAACCCTTTGGGCTAAAGGGGTTTTATCTCCCCAAACCCCCCTTTTTTTTAAAAAATTTAAAGTGTTTTTGGGCGGGGTTCACACCAACCCCCAAGGCTTAGGTAGCTAAAAGGAAAAACCGGGGACATTTAATACCGAAAAGTACTACATTTCCACAAATAACAATTTAATAAAAAATTTTAAATTTATTTATAAAAATTGAAGGTTTTTTTTGGGCAAACATTTTTACCCTTTTAATTTAAATTTATTTATAACGGGCAGCGGGGTTTAATGGTTTTCTTTCCCCTCCAACTTTATTTATTTTTGGCAAAAAAATAAGCCCTAACAAAAACGTTTTTTAAAATTTGTTTTTTAAAAACCCTAGGGTTTTGGGGGGAGGGTTTTTTTCTTTGAAACCCTATATGTATTTTAGAACCGCGTCTTACTCCCCCTTTGGGGTTTATACCACTTACCCCAATGTGAAAAGGGAATTGTGAGAAAATAAGGCCCCTACTTTTTAACGTAATTCCGAACCACGGGGGAGGCCGGGCATTCCCCAACATTCCCAAGAAAAAAGTCAAAAAAAAAGGGAAGGGGTTTGGGGAAAACAAAAAACTGTCCGGCCGGGTTTGGAACCCCGGGCCGCCGCCAGAAGTTTGACCCCTTACCCCTAACCACCAGGCACCCAGCCTATATGAAAACGTTTGGTAAAACACGGTTCAAATCCGTACGGGGGTAAGGGGGTAACCGGGTCCGGGTTTTAACCGTAAAAAGGGGCCAATGGGGAAAAAAGGTGTAAAAAAAAAAAAAAAGGGTTTTAGAAGAAACCCCCTTAACCGCACTCAACAAAGTTTCCTTTTTTATTAATGTTCATTAAGGGGATAATAAAGATTACAAAAATTTTTTTTAAAAAAGGAGGGAAATGGGGCTTTTTAAAAATTTTTAACTGCCTTTTCCTTGGGCCCCCCTTTTAAAATAAAATTTTATTTTGATAATACTTGGGTATAGAGCCGTTTACCTGCAGATCAGAACACCCCCCTACCCCCACCCACATTAGCCATTCCTGCTTTGATTTTAAATCATTAAGAAACATACCACCTGTGAATAGAATTATTTGTAAGTTGTTTTACAAGTGAAGTTTAACCCCTTCAAGAGAATTTGCTTCGAATACCAATGCGGTCAAAGAAACTGTTTTTAGATGAAAAAAAAACCGGTGTAGTTTGAATGATTCAAAGGTAATAAATGCAGGTCTAAGCAGTTATAAAATTTATTGTCTTAAGCATCAGGGAAAAACTAAATAATTTAAACAAACACATAAAAGTATTAGTTTATATAATACAGATACAAATTTTAATTCTTTATACAACTAAGAGCCAAAGTCAATTCTTTTTAATATAGACCCTAAAAGTGTTTTCAGGTGGGCCTTTTGACTGTGACATAAATGACAACTCGGGGCCCAAAAAACTTTATTTTTTTCAGTAGAGAAGAAACCGTATCATTCCCTCCTTCTTTTCCTTGACCCTTTAGAAGTGGTCAGTTCAGGTCAAGTCGAGGTTAGTTGGCCCGCAATCCCCATAAAACAGACTGTAAAGTTCCTGCCTGGTTCAGTCTGTAGGCAAAAAAACTTCTTCCGAACCAACTTAGTTCTGGAGTGAGTGTATTTTTACACAACACCACTCGTCTGAGTTTTTGGGTGTGTTTCAATTTAGTCTAAAAGGGCCAAATACAGTTTTGAAAAATATCAGAATTCTTTAACATTACTTTTTAGTTTTACTGACCGTTCATAATCAATTAATTAGTTGAGCTAACACACGGAATATTAGTGGCTTATCTTACGAGCAAAGTGGGGAGGGTAGTTTAGGAATATGCAACTACATTCAATGAAGAGAGAGGATAGAAATAAATTTGTTAAATTATAAGTTGAAAAATTCTAACCCTGAACTCCTCGCAGTAGTGACAAAAGGGATGCTTGCCAAACGCCTCAGACCGCTAGCTAGAGATGTGAGACTGAAAATTTTCCCTATATTTTTGCCAGAAAATTTCTAAACAGAAAATTTTAAATTATTATTTCTGTAAAATAATTTCATCTAATTAAATAAATTAATAATAAAATGATAATAGTAAAAAAATAGTGGTAGGAAGGAATAGTATTAGTAAAAGAAACATCTGCTTCAGTGGCACACGGCCTAATACACTACTCTCACGCAATAGACTATACTGCCTATGACATGGAGATTGGAGCTCGATCCCTGTCGGTGCATTTGAGAAGGGGTTTCCAAAATGGTTTTCCCTCTCGCTCCAAACAAATGGGGGTGGAATTCCTCTAAATTCAATCTTCCTCACCCCTAACACAGTGGAGTAATCTATACTTTTTAAAAAACATATCCTGACTGACTGACTGACTGACTGATTCATCATCGCCGAGCGCAAACTATCAAGGCTACAAGCATGAAATTCGGACTGTATATTCATTTTGTTATGAAAGGCCCCACTAAGAAGGAAATTTAGAAAATTCCACCCCAAAGGGGTCAAAATAGGGATGTTAATATGTATGAAAGTCCGTCATTTTGAGAGTTACATAAACAAATTTGTATTTCGGTTATTGACGGTAAAAAAAAAAAATTACTTGTTTAGGAATTTGGAAATTTTATTTAAAAAGGATGAAAAAGGGGTGAAAGTTGAATCGGACTTGCATTATTTTTGATCTGAGGTCAAGTTATGGTCATCAACGTAACGTAATATTTTTAATTAATCTGTAAATACATATGTATATTTTCGTATTTGTTAAAATTTCAACTTCCACGCGAGCAAACCCGGGCGGGGAAAACAGCTATCTAGTTATTACATAAGCATGAAAGCCAAAAAGAGTAATAAGAGAGGTATTAAAAAAATGTAGTAAAGAAACAAATTAATGTGAGCCTTTATAGACACGTTATGTTCTTAAATCATACTTCAATTTTTTGGTCATTAATAAGTTAACTAAATTAATTTTAAGGTTGGCCCGACTTTGTCTCACCCTTACACCATGCTTCCTATCCACCCCTTCTCCAACTCATTCCCCATCCTCCTTTCATAACCCAGTTGTCTCTTAACTTACCCTATTTTTTTAGTATTTAGGCTCAAAGTGTCACCTCTACAATCTAAACTCTCAACCACTAGTCACCCGGCAGAAAATTGTCATCTCTACCGTAGCCAACCGATAAAAAGTATCCCCGCAAAACATGTAACGTAACATATTTACTAGCAAACTTCCCCCCCAAATCTGACCCAGAGTAAAAATTTTTGTCCTCTTTTTCCCCCTTTCCATTCGACAGGGGGACAATGTGTTTGTTTAGTTCTGTGTTTCCCAAACAGTGCGGCGTGAGAGAATAGCAAGTGTGGTGGGAAGATTTAAATAATCGAGGATTAGATACAATATTGAAAGTATGAGAAATTTTTAAATTTGTCGTTTAGGTTGATGATTACTTAGGGGGAAAAGCACAGTTACGTACCTATACCAGACTAATCCATAATAATAAAATAATCACACAATTTTTATGTGGAAGGAGCTTTAAAACACATTCCGAAGACAGAATGTTTTCCAAACCCTTCAATATTTGAAAAAAAGTTGAAATTTCTTTAGATTTTGTAATGGAATTTGTAAGGGTGGAGTCCCTCCTCCCAAATTGATAGGGAATAGAACGATTTTTTGCATTAATCAAAGAGCCTATATGTACGCGGTGTCAAGGGACACTGGTTCGAACCCCGTACAGGGGGTGAAAATGAGATTTTAAATCCTGCGTGGACCTGTATAGTAAACGCATGGTCCAGGTTTCAATTTCTGTACAAAGGAGAAAATTATAACTTTTGTAAAGAGCCTTACTACTAGTATGGCTTAAAAACATTTTAAATTAATGGAGTATTTATTTATCATGATAGCATATACTCACTAAACGCACCTATTATTATCAACACACGAACTACATATTTACTTGAAAGGGTGCAATTTAATGCGAAAGTTTGTGTGTTTTTTTAATCAATCACACAAAACTGTTGAACGGATTCAAATGAAACTTTTTTACGTTGGTTTAGAGTTTTTTCCGGAATAAATATAGGACTATCCTTAACCTTTGATTTTAAATAAAAATAAATATATGATTATAATTGCTTGAAACGATGTTATTTAAGAATTTGTGGATTTGATATTTTGCAATTAAAGTAAATAGTAATTAGTGTGCCGTGGTTTCTTTACTAATAAATATGATGTTATTTTAGTTCTTTCACTCTAGACAGTTCCACTGACATCCCATTTTTAAATATTTTTTCTGCATGAAAAACAAGCATATTTTTTATATTTTTTTTATTTGCCAATACAGTTTTCCCCACCTACCTGATTTTTTTCTAGTCAATTCTAGTCAAACTGTTTGTATATCTATTTATTTTCTTTTTAGTCAAAATAATAAACTCATTGTATATATTTTAATTTTAAATCTATTCAAATATATTTATCATATTTAAATACCGAGGCCACTATTTTGTAAAATTCAATGTGTGTAAAAAAATATTGTAAAAAAACCAGCAAATAAATATATATTGTAAATATTCCAGTATACTTTACACTTTTGCTTGTAAATAAATATTGTAAAAATTGTTATTTTGTGTTTTAAACGTCTACACCCGCATCTCCCTCCTATCCTATAAATACAAGCTCATATAGCTTATAAGGTCAGTCCCAAACATTATGGACAAGTTGAAACATCCATCATAAGGGGGGCCCTTTCCCGGGGTGTGGAAAGTCACTTTTTTGGTAGCAGACTTTATCCCCCCCGGGGCCCCAATGGGGTTACGTTAAATTTGATAAAATCACATGGTATTATGTTTTAAAGGGGGCCCCGGGGAAATTCGAACAAGAGGGGAAAAATTACCCGCGTCATATTCTGTAAGGGTTTCCCAAAAAAATGGTTTGAAAAAAACTGTAATACTCTCCACACTGTTTATCCGGGTGGACCTGAGGGCGGGGAAACCAACGAAGTGGTCGTCGACTTTTCCCCAAAGGTTTCCCAAACCCTAAAAATATTAGCGTAAAAGTCCCTTACACAAAATATATTCCATCGGGGAAAGGGGCCAAAAAAGAAAAAAATTTCCCTTAAAGGGACATTAAAATCGTGTTTTTTAAAAATCCCAATAAAGATCAGATTAAACCACTTTCCCACGAAAAGTCTTTCCTGAAAATCCCCGTTTTTTACAAGAGGCTTACACGGAGCTCCCTCCCTTCACGGCTATATATTGCAAAAATTTCAAAAAAGGGTACACCAGAATGGTTCAGATAAAGAACCCGCACAGACCTGTGCTAAAAAAAAGTCCACGCAACAAGTACGTTGGTGTCAAACATTGACGATCTCTGGCAAGCCGATCTAAACGACATGCGAAGTCTCAGAAAATACAACGACGGTGTAGTGTACTTTCTCACCGTCATTGACGTGTTTAGCAAGACGAGGACGCTTCCATCCAAGACGGGGAGCGTCGTGAGAGACGCCTTTCGGGACATTTTCAAGCAAAGCGGCCGTAAAACCTCTAAGTATACAGACGGACAAGGGGGCAGAGTTCACGCCACGTCTAGTCCAGAAATTTTTTCAAGCAAGAAGGCGTGCATTACTACACCACTCATAATCCAGACGTGAAGGCAAGCATCGTAGAACGTTCAATAGAACTCTGAAAAGGGCGCATGTGGCGCTACTTTAAACCAAAAATAACACGTATCGGTATGTGGACGTCCTCCAAGATCTAGTCGACGATTACAACGGCTCCAAACATTCCCGTATCAAATGGCACCCTCCGACGTTTCAGAAACTAATGGCTTCAAGTCAGAGATAATCTGTACGGTAAAAAACGCCCAAACCCCAAGCCTAAAATAAAGTCGGTGACACGGTGCGTATTTGCAAATCCAAATGCTGTTTGAAAAGGACTACGAAAGCAATTGGAGCGAAAAGATTTTCAAAGTCAGCAGTGTCGTGTGCGACAACCTGTCGTCTACAGACTCACTGATCTTACGGCGAAGAAGTGGAGGGGACGTTTTACGAGCCTGAATTGCAGCGCGTACGTCTCCCTGAAATTTTAAAGTTGATAAAATACTACGTGTCAAGGGTAAAGGCGCCAGAAAGAAGGTGTTTCGTGCAGTGGAAAGGTTACCCCACCAAATTTAACTCCTGGATTCCTGCCAGCTACGTCAGCGCACTAACATGAAGGACCAGTTTTACATCACTATGCCGAGCGACAGCTCTATGGATATTTCCGAAAAATACGCTCACGAATTTCGCCACGCAACTTCCTTACCGTCTTTCACTCGAGGGCAGGTGGAAATCACTCTGGCTGAATTTCAATATCCCTGTTCTTTCACCACCGTACCCGAGGGTCAAAATTTGTTTGGTACAACAGGTGGACGCTAACGGCGTAGAACAAATATTCAAGGATCATATCCCTGCTGGAAACTACAGCACTATCCAGGAATTGATCAAAGCTCTAAACGACATAGATACGTTTCAAGGGAATTCCGGAGTTGTATTCAAGTACACAAGCCTCAACAAAAAAGTGGAAGTTATCTCTACACCAGATATACAGTGCTGAGTCTATCAACCCAGCTAAGGGCTACAGCTAGGTTTCGAAACCTCAGACTAATCTGATCAAAGTACCAAAGTCTCCGTACGCCGCCCAAAATTCTACTAGGCCTGCCCCCGCAAATGTACATCTTTCATGGATATCGTCGAACCGCAGCCCGTGGGTGACATTGTGCTACCGCTGTTACGTATGTCGGTATCAACAACGTAAACTATCTCTACGGCATGCATAAAACAGTTACTACGACCCGTTTTCACTACATGTCGGTGCTTAGAAGGGAATTGAAAGCTTGGAAATCAATATAAGAACCGAACGGGTGAACGTGTACCATTCGAGTTTGGAAAATGTGAGTTGGAAACTTCATTTTCGGCGCTGCTCAACATGAACTGTCCCTACCAAAGATACTACGTCACCAGGCTGGAACAGGAATATCTTTGATCTACCACGGTGTTCCCTATCAGCGAGGGGATGGGATAGGAAAATTTTTTCAGCGGCCTTTCAAAAGCGTCGTAAACCCTTGCTTGGGGAAGCGGCGCTAAAGCATATGAAAACAGGGGCTTCATACGGGGATCGACGTGCTCTCCGACGTTGCCAACCAACGGCGTCCTTTCAAAGAGACCCTACGGCAACGTGTCGGTGAGGCTGGAACAAACCTGAAAAGCAAGGCTGAATAAAGATCAGCACGCTGATGACCGGCTCAGGCTAAAAAAGGGCGTGAAGAAGCAACGACGTCATTCAAGGTCGTCACCCGACGTAAAAGGAACAAGAAAGAAGCTAAAGATATTTCAGTTAAAAAGTCCTTTCTACACCCCCAGTCCTGCGAGTGTGCCAGCAGCGAACTCGATCTCTTTTCCGTGCCACCCACTCAAACCAGTCTTGAAAGTGGACAATGGCTCCAGGACAAACCTGTCACTTCCCTCAACGATGAAATTTACCCATCGAATTTACCGTTACAGGACAAGGCGAGTTCATACAGATCTTTCACAGACTATGCTCTAACTCAAGGGTTTTCCATCATTTAAACCCGACGGTGGCGCTTTCACCGAGGTGGATCAGATTGCATCCGTTAACAACTGGTTGCATTCGCTATTCACGCAGGTGGAGTGTTTTTAACCAAAAACTAGTATTACCGCCCAGCAACACGTATGCCTATAGAGCGTACATTGAGACGCGCTCAATTACAACAGTGAAGCAAAAATATCGCATTTGACTTGCGGTCTGTGGGGTTTGCCGACACCCCCGGAACCTTTGAGGAGGCTAACGCCAACAAAAGGGATTTTAGGCCCGTCGCAGTCTCCACAAAAAGTAAGACGGTGGATCTTTTGGGTATCTCAAGGTGACGTGGGTTTTAACCAAGAGAAATACCTTTTGAACGGCACCGAACTCAGAGTCCGGTTGGTCCCTTCCCGAGACGGGTTTAGTCTTTTGGCGGTCCCTGAACTCCCTCACTTTAAGGTTCACACGTTGAAGCGCCTTCTAGTGAGGCGTGTCAAAGTAGCACCTTCTATACTGTTGGGACACGCCAAAAACATTAAATGTCAGTCCCAAAAGTACCCATCACCCGTGTGGAAGTAAAAACACTCACTATTCCTACGGCGTGCAAGGGAAATCGCTGGACAACGTATTCACCGGAAAATTACCCAAACGGTGCATCGTGGGATTTGTGTCAAATGCGGCGTTCAACGGAGACGCCACCAAGAACCCGTTCAACTTTCAAACCTACGGTATGAACCATTTCTCGCTGTACGTGGACGGGGAACAAGTACCGTCGAAACAGTTAAAGCCCGATTTTTCAAACGGGCACTATGTCCTGTCCTACCACACGCTGTTTTCTGGAACGGGTATCCATTCCATGAACGAGGTAGTGACTTCACACAAGAGCCTTCCCCAAGGGATATATCTCATGGCTTTTGATTTTCAACCTAATCTGTCCGCTCACATGACATCGCATTGAATTTGACGCGACATGGTTCTCTGAGCATCGAAGTAGGATTCACCCGGGCTCTCACCGAAACCGTCAACTGTATCGTGTACGGCGAGTTTTGCCAACATCATCACCATTGACAAGGATAGAAACGTCGTGAACCGATTATGGAAGTTAATATAATCGGCTTCCCGCCCCTTACCCCTCATTTAAACTAAAGCACGTCATTGTGGATTTCCAGAGCTTCATCGACGACAACAAAGAGTTTATCGTCAAGGAATGAGTGTTTTATCTGTATTGTGGCACATTACTTCAACATTGGGTTTTGAAAAACCCCCATACGCTATCGAAGAACTTTCACCTATGCCGAAAGAAGCCGCCTATATAGTCAACAATCTGCACGGGATCACTGGGGTAGCGGTGATGTGGATTACAAATCTGCTCGAATCCCTCATCTCCCGTGCCACAGAAACCGTCTACTCAAGCGGTCAGAAAGAAAAAGTTTTTAGTCAAATACACGTCTACACCCATCGTAGATCTGTACGACAGAGGTTGTTCGTACTGAAAACACTTAAATTGGGTCGCACGATGTGTATGGCACATATTCTGTATGGAATTTCTGCTCTGCCTCTATCGCTGGGGATTCGAAAATGGATGATGAAGATGGACACGCACACCATAAGACTGCGCTGAAAACAAACCCGTGGTTCCGTTCTGTACGGTCGGGTGTTTTCCCTGCTGATCAACTTACCCGCAAGAATAGCTCGACCTGCCGCTCTAGTCATCAACACCGATCCGCACACTAGGCCCCGGACGCATTGGGTCGCCATCTTTTATCTACAAGATCGGCGTGGGAGAATACTTTGACAGTTATGGTTTTTTCCCCCGCGTAAAAGTCACATCTGGCATTTATACGCAAAAACACTTTTCGCACGTCCCATAGCAAGCTACAACTTCAAAGCATCGCATTAGACGTTTGCGGCCATTATTGTCTCCTGTACCTTCTCTATCGCGCCCAGAACATTCCGCTGAAAACTTTCCAAACCTATTTTCACCCCACAATCATACATCCAAAAGACGCTAAGGTGGTGAGAAAATTACAATTGTTTTTTCAAGACTGTAGGGCATGCCGCCCTCCAAGAGGGCCCTGTCCAGGGTGGCGTGCGCCTATAAAAGGGGCGTCTCGGCGACGTGTCGCCCATAACCACCGAACATCAAGGAAAGGGCAAGACGGTTGCGACAGCAGGCAAAGCCGGTGAATCCATCACCATCCCCCTGTATTTTCAACACATTGATTCCCCGCTGGATGGAATCGACGCCAAGCGGGTCATCGTCGGCATGAGTGTCAAAAACAACTTTACGCCCTATGCCAGCTAGAAAAATGTGGAGGGAACTGCACCGTGTTTAACCGTACGATGGCAAGAACTGTGCAGTTACAAGTCTGTCATACAAAGTTTTTCAGCACCCCACAGCCTCCTCAGAATATTAGTCTGACTAATCACGAAATCTCTCTGAGACGCATGTGCGGTGACCGTATGGTCGTCATCAACGAGAAAAAAAGACGCCGGACTCAAACGGGTCTCCTATCTAGCACCTAGCTGGGCGCGTCTTTGCGATGTGTGGGACCTCATCGACGTCGCCGTCGACCGACGGGACATGTGGTCGACACCTGTCGCACGCTATTGCAACAATTTGATCGACACACTCGTCGTGGATGTATGCGACACGCTAACAGAATCAGCGGATGTCATCGATCTAGAACAACCTACGGTGGAAACGCACATCAAAACCTAGAATTATCAGTGCTAGTTACTATACATGTCAAGTCATCGGTTGGACTATTACATGCTGGATTGTGAACTAAAAACAATTTTACTAACTCATCTAAAAGACACCGTAGAAAAAAAGTAAAGAACGAATATATGCGTCATTCCTGTAAAAATGTATAATTGTGCTGTTTAATAAATAAATATATATGTAAAACCTGTGTTTATTCACGAGTCCCCAACTTGTCTTTTCTACCCTCCACCCTAGCGCCCCCAATGACCTAAATATTTTATTCCCTTTTCTCAAAATCGTCTTGTCGAGCCAGGGGGAAAAATCCGTTGCCCGGGTGGCAATTACTATTTTTGTCGCAACTTGTCTTGACACCCGCCAACCTGGCGCCAGGGTTGCGACATAAAAACCCCAATGGAAAAAACCCAGGTTGTCCTGTCCCTGACGGATACACACATCCGTGCGTTGTGGGAAAAACGATACCAAAACAAACAATTTTAGTAGACTTTGTACCGGGATAGCGGCCCCTTTAAACCCAGGAATTCGGTGCCCCCTGATTTGCATATGCCAGCTAGAGTTGCGACATAACACGAAATGGAAAAAACCCCCAAAGGGTTTCGAGGTCACGATATATTTTTTGTCCTGACTTGTCTGCCCCCCCAAACCTGGTGCCAGGAGGGGGAAAGGGTTTGAACACACCTGATATTCTTGTCTCAAACACGTCTCTAAGCAAAAAAATCAACTGGTTTTTGCAGCCTGTAGGGGGTGGGGTGGAGGGGGGGAAAGGGGGAGGGGCTGGAGGGGGGAGGCCGGGGGGGTAGGGGGGAAAACCAACGCGGAGTGAAGGAGAAAGTTGGCCTTACACGACTGAAGCTCGATGAGAAGGTCGCAGCACCTCGGCAGCCATGAATAAAAACTCCGACACCCCCATCCTACCTTTGATAGAGAAAGGTTTCAGCCATGGCGTGAGGAACGCCCAAACTCCCAACCCAAAATGGCCACCGTGACACTCCTAATTAACAATAATTATTTACCAATTAAGCAAGAACCCAACACGTCCGCCGCCCTAATCGATGAATTTAAAAAAAACTAAACCCAAATTAAGCAAGAACCAACACGTCCGCCTTGAATAAAATACTCCAACCCCTCCTAATTAACAATAATCAATTAAAGATAATTATTCCCCAACATGTCGTGGTTGGACGGCTGGAGGGGAGGGGGGAAATAAAAAGCCAATCAGGGAAAGAGGCCCGAGGTGGGAAAGGCTTTTGGGGGGGGGAAGGTAAAGGGTTGGGGGAGGGGGAGAGGAGGAGAGGGGGGAAAAAGGGTCAAAGGGTTAAAATTTATTCAGGTCGCCAATAACCTACTTAAACCTCATGCTTGGGATGTAGGGGTTATTGTACAAGAATGTTGTTTTTAAAAATATGGGTTCCCTTTGCTCGCAATGTGGGGCAATTTCCAAAGAAAGTCTTGTGAAACTGCCCAAAAGTTCATAAATAAACACAAAATGAAGTGAGAGTTGCCCTTTAACTTATTTTTATATCAGAGAAAGGTACGTATTTAAATTTTTAGTTGTTTCTAGTTTTTGATCCAAAATAAAACCATTTATATGATATTAGGACAATTTGGAAAAATCAAAAACTTGTTTAAAGCAACTAACTGGGATTTTAAATAAAAAAGGGTTTATTTATTTTTACGATTTGTAAATTATTTTTAGTGACCTTTTAGTATTAAATTTAATTAGTATGAAAGGGGGAAAAACCATATACTTTTTGAAAAAAATATACAGTAGAATGGATACATAAGTAGCTTGCAAAATTTCCCGGTTTGAAAATTAAATAGTGTTATTTTTGAGTTGATATTCCAAAAACCCAAAAAAGATGGTTAAAGGTATTTTATCCCCAAAAAAGTATTTTTTTACGTTAAAATTCACTACCTAGTTATTTAGTTTATCTCAAAGCTTTAGTGATTTATTAGCAAAAAAAATAAAAACTGTGGCCTTTTTCCCAAGAGGATTTTTTATATTTTCATTAAAAGGCATTGTTCTGCACTGTGCAAATTTTCTTGATAGTATGATTTTTTTCATCTCTTTTTTCCAAAAATGACTGACTACTATTTCAATTAAGGAGTTGCACCGGGTTTTTAAAAAACCGCTCGGGTTCAAAAAATTTAATGTTTATCAATAAATTTTAGATTTTTAAAAAAAAAAAAAAAATTTTAAAATTTTAAAAAAAAAAAAAAAAAAAAAACATTCTGGGGTCTCTTTTATACATATTTATTGAGACCCCAATGGTACCGTTATGGGGTAGTATTAAGTCACACTTTCCTCACTAGGGGGATCACGTTTGGTTTCTCGTATAAATATGTATAAAAGAGATGCCCCAAAAATGTTAAAAATTTTTAAAAATTAATTTAATACCCCCTATTGCTATAATAGTTATGGATTTCAAAAATTTCCCCCACAAAAATTTAAGTGGTTTAAAAATAATCGTCTATTTTTTTAATCCTTTTCTAAAATTACAAATTTTAATTAAAACATATTTCTTCTTTTAAAGTTTTTAATTAATTTGTAATATGTAAACGCCCACTTCAGAATCTCCTTGTTTCTCGTACTTGTCAAAACTGCTTCCGTAGTCGGGGTTTTGTTATTTCTGAAGTCTCGTCTTTTGTTCCGTGTCCGGGTTCGGATCTACCTGAGCTATCGCCCTCTGCTTCCACTGGTCCTTGTTCGGATTCCCCTGAGGTTCGTTGTTCCTTGTGGACCGAATTTGAATTGAATTATTAAATTTTAAAAATCAGCGTAGAATAGCAATGCTTTGTTTATTGAAGTTATACTTCTTAGGCGCGTTATGAAAAAAGATGAGTAAAATTTTTAAGATGGGCGTTCATGAACACAAAAGAAAACAGGTTGAAGGAAAACCCGCCCCTAGTCTCGAAAAAAAAAAGCTACCAACAAAAAAAAATAAAACCTCTGTTAGTGCGCATTTTGGTAGTTATAGAAAAATGATTTTGTTTTTCCCTTTTCTATGGTACGCTGCGCTCTGTCATGTTTTATATATAAAATTTTATCCCATGTTTCTATTTTCATTCACAACACGGTTTTGTTTCTACAAGTGCAAATTTATATATGTGTAAAAATTATATTCAGTAGTGTTTTTAAATTGAATTTTTTATTAAAAATATTTACTATGAAAATATTGTAAAAAAAATTTTGGCTTAAAAGTTTTTAAGTGCTCAATATAATTGGGGTTAACTATTCGTATGTATTATTTATTGATATAAATTAAAATATTATTATTTAAATAAAAATACTAAAATTTCATTTTTTGTATTTAATTATTTGTGAAATTTAAAAACTATTTTTTAATGATGAAAAGAAGTAAAACTTTCGCGCGGTACATAAGTACACACCCCCATTTTTAAAACCATTAAATATGAGCTAGGGTTTTACGTGATGATATCACACGTGACGAAGCCTCTATTTTAAACGGATTAATTTAAAAAAAAAACCATTTTAATTATAATGACTAGCCCCGCGGATTAAGTTTTTATTTCGTGAACTTGTGTTTAAAGTTTAAATTTTTTTGACAATTTTACACGTCCGCCCCAACTTGGAAACTAAAAAAAGACTGGTGGTCACTTAAAATTCGTACAACAGAAAATTTTTCCCCCTTCTGAACTTCCACGGGGATATCTTGGACCGATTAAACGGAGTGAAGCCGGGGAAACTCTAATAATATATTTACTTAAGGGGTTTTTAAAAAATTTTAAAAACCACATTTTATACAAATCACCAGCTTGGGCTCCCACGGGGTCTAACGGCTACCCCTGAGTAGTAGACTGCAGGGGTAGACGAGGTTGAATCTGGTAGGTTACTGCGGGGGTCTTCCCAAAATCGTTTTACACCCTCCTCCACTAAAAATGCGGGTCTTTTCTTTTGAATAAAATCTTAAAAAATCCCTAAACTATTAGCGTTTAGTATATAACCTTATAGCCCAAACAGGTAGTAGGGGGACGGGGAGGGTTTTGTAAACCTTTTTATATCTCAATTTTTTTTAATTTTTATGGTTAGTTAAAACTAGTTTTTTTTTCTGTATTAGAAAATTGGGAAAGTGTTACGGTTTATTCACTATTTATTATAAAACTAAACATTACAAGGAAGTTAGTTAAAATACGTCTATTTTTAACTGTTTGAGTCGTCAAAAAGTCTTTACAAGTGAAAACGCGCACTCTTAGTGTTGCACTCAAAGCCCCTTTGCTGACTGTCTTTTGTCAACCTCTCTGGTTTTAGCCCTCACTGGGCCCCGTTGGAATGTCCCCCCCCCTTCGCTATGGGGGTGGCCCAAAGCCGGGTGTTTGTTCGGGTGGCTCGAGCATGGTTCACCGTACACTACCCCCCTCGTAAATTGGGACGCCCCGTGCCAAAAAATTATACCCGGCTTATACCGTCGGGTGCCGCAGCCCCCCGTTTTGGGTAGCGCCGTTCGGACTCTGCCCCCTGCTCGCACGCTGTTTTTTGTTGAAAGGCCCCCTCAGTCCTGCGGGGTACCTTTTTTACCGGGAGGTGCTCTTGTTGGGAGGGGGGTGTTTTGACCCCAGTGATTTTTGGTTTTGACATTTCCCTTTTTCCTCCCCCCGTGTTTCGGGTTCTCAACAACCTTAGGGCTTTTTTTTTCCCGCCTTGGGTGTCAAAACCCGGGTAAAAAATTGACCCTGAAAAAAAAATGACAACAAAAGCGCTTTTGCCTTTTTTGACCGTCGTGAATCGGGAAATCGTTTTTTTATCAGAAAGGGGCCCCCCCATGGGCGGTGTAGTTTCGGTGAGCCCCCAGTTTAACGGACTGCAAATACCCACACTCGCTCCCTTCCTTTAAAAAGGGGGAACCCAAAATCGTCGATCATAAAGGTCTTTGTAGTTTGGCGTTTCCCAGTTTTTCTGAATTTTTTCGTACGCCAAATCGAACGGCTTCGCATGGTTGCCAAAAAAGGGGTTTCATTAAAAAAACCCTTTTTCCGGGGACCAAATGCAACATCAAGGTAGTCGTACATCTCGCCCGAACATGAGAAAAAACGGTGTGTGCTGTTGACTCATGCTGATAGCCCTATAGGCTACATGATTGGGGGGGGAAAGTTGTCCATCATTGTGTCTTCGTTAACCACTGGCAAAATTTGCTGAAGAGGTGGTTAAACTTTAGACTAACCATTGATTGGGGATGGTATGGTGTAGTCCTTTTTTTCCCTGTTTCCCCAGAAACAAGAATTTCTTGAAAATCTTAGCTTCGAATTGCCCCTTGGTCACTGTGGGGTTTTTCATCAGGAGCCCCAAAGACACCAAAATTTCCCAATTATTATCCTTGACACTGTCACAGTTTCCCGGGTTAGGCATGGCTATGTTTTGTCCACTTGTGAATGATCCGCTAAAACCAGGATGTATTTATTGTTTTGGGTGGTCTCGGGAGTGGGCCCAGATGTCTACGGAGATTCGTTGAAATGGGTACCCTGGTCGCGTTTTGAGAGTGGTGCTTCGCGCCTTTTGGGGGGTTTTCCCTAGGCCCAATCCAGGGCAGGCTTTGCCCCACACCTTCCATCTTCAGATCCAGGCCCAATAGAAACCGCTCCCGAACTTTTCAAACGTTTTTAAACCCCGATGACCCCCTTTTGGGGTAAAAATATGGAGGGCTCCATGACTTAATTTTTTTGGTCTGTGGTAGAAGTAGCTAAAGTTGTTGTTCCTTTAATATCTCCCTCCCCTGTCGATACACCAAGCCGTCCTTGTGTCAAACTATCCCTTTGTTCCCTAGTCTTAACCCCTGACGTTTCTTGACGATTGGCTCGGGGTGGCGTTCCCCCGCTTTCCCCACTGCCTGCTTTTTAAACTACGGGTTTTTTTCCTGTTTCTTCTGTGTTCTTCTAGCGACCATCCGAAGCTTTTGATCGAAAGAAAATTCACATCCAGTATTACTTAAACTTCTCTTGAAATTGTTAGGTGCTTCAAATGCATCCCCTTTCGCACTCTTTTCCACTTTTGTTGACAGGGCCCGCCGGGATGGGCCCATCAGCATTCCCTGGGGACCTTCCCATTTCGGTGTTGTACTGTGAACCCCCGCTCAGCAAGTTTTTCCCACCCAGGTGAAACCCTCCCCTTTGGCTCTTTGAAAGATTGAAGCCAGCGTAAGGAGCTTGGTTTTTTTGACAATAAATGGTTGCCGTAAAAAATAGTGCCGAAAAATGTCTTGGCAAAAACTGGCCCAACATTTCCTTTCTTGTACACTAATGTGCTCTCCCTTTGTAAATGTCGACTCTATAGGCTACTACCTTCTCTTCGCTCACTTTTAAAATGCTCAATACAGCCCCCTTAACTATAGTTGCATCTGTTCCAGAATAAAGTTATTTCAGGTAAAGGAAAATCCCAGAAAGGAGGAAGTAAGGGTTTCTTAGCTTTTGAAGCGTTTCACAGGTTTGATCCGGAAACCTTTCCCCCTTTTTGTGTAAGCGTGAAAAGAGGTGCCCCACTTTTGCAAAATTTTTAAAATGAATCTGCGGTAATATGAAGCAGTTCTAGAAATGCCCCGAAGTTCCTTATGTCTTTTGGTCCCGGGCCACCCTAAAACAGCACGCACCTTTGTGGTCTGTTGAAATTCCCCGTCCTGAGTGGTATTGTCCCAAGAAATTGATTGAGCTGCATGAGTGACACTTTGAAGGCTTTGTTATAGCCCTGTTTCTCGAAAGTAAGAAACATCTTGAATCTAAGTAAATGTTCATTAAATGTTTTCCCCATAAACTATTACGTATCTAGAAAAACCAGTGTGGACTTCCACTGCAACCCAGCAAATTTTTAACCCTTTTGCTTTGGGAAAGTGCTGGGCCCATTGCACACACCGTAGGGTAGGATTTTGAATTATATAGCCCCCTTCCCCTGTTGAAAATGCGGTCTTTGGGCGACCCTGGGGGGCCCACTTTACTTGCCAGTATTGTCCCATATCCAGGGTACAAAAACGATTTTTCCCCCCTCCGTAGTCCAGGAGATCGTCGACCCGGGGAAGAGGGAAAGACCCTTTTGTGTTACTGCGTTTAGCTTCCTGTCCCCCGAAAAATTTGTTGTTCCACCCTTTTTTTGCACAAGGGACAATGGGAAAACCCCATGGAGATGATGGGGTTTGATAATATCACCCGAGTCATGTCCCCCACTACCCGGCTCGCTTTCCCCGAGTTTTGGGAGGGGTCTTGGGGCTCCCTGATGGAATAGCAACCCCTGTTTCAATGGGATAAATACGTTTAGTTCTCCCGGTCATTTGTCCTTGGGAGCAGATATACTAACTCTTTTTTAGCAAGTGCATAGTCTTGGCGCTCTTCCTGGTCCAATTTGCATTTTGTCAAGTAAAAAGATGTTCTCTCTTTGACATCGGTTTATTTTCCCAATTGTTGCAACTGGCATCTCTTGGGGTCTTCAAAAAAATTCCCTATCGTCGTACCGCCCCAATGAAAAACGGGCGGGGGACCTGGATTAATAAAGCAAATTGGAAATTTCCTTTGTTCTGTATACTTGCCAAAATGGGCCCCATAACTCCGTGCTTCTCTCAAAGGTTGGCCAAAGGGTCTAACAATCCAGTCACTTTATCGTGAGCGTGTTAACCAACCCACGAGGGAAACACCTCACTTTGAGGGTTTAAAAATTTGTTTTGTCACAGCTACGTTCCACCCTGTTCCATTCACATTATTATTTTTTGGACCTCTTATCAACCTACCCTGAGTCCCCTACCCTTATTCTGAGCTAGAGAGTAAAACTTCCCCCTAATTTTTTATGAGAAAATTACTCCAAAATGCACTTTTGGGGTAATATTACAAAGATAGAAATCTGTGGCATTGGTAACACCAATCTTCACAGTCATTTCAACCTCTCCCCCCGTATTTTTTGGGTTCCCCACTCGCATTCACGATAAAAGCAAAATGTGGGTGTCCGACATATTAGCCGTCCTTTAACCCTTTTCCCCACAGCTTGCGTATTAAGGACACGGCGGACCAGTGTAAATTAAAAATACGAACCGCAAAACCTTCTCATGTCGTTACGTTATCCCCCATCTGACTCTACACTCCACCCCAAATGTACCGGGGGCCCTTGTCGATAGCCTCGTGGCCCGCGGACTGTGTGGCGCCGAATCAATTGGCGCCCTCACTCACGTGTGAATTCCCTCACAATACCATCCCCGTGTAAAGCTTCTCACCCAGCGCGCTTTCCCGTGTGTGGGTAGACCCTCCCGGGTGGACGCGTTTCCGGTCTTTGTAAAGCTCCCCATTCGGGGCTTTCGGGTTCGGGGGGGTCCCCCTTTGGGCCGTGGTGTTTCAGGCCCCGTGTGAATTTCCCCTTTGGGCCATCGTGCGTTTCGCGGTCCCATGTGAAGTCCCGGCCAGATGCTCGTTCACATGGCCGCTGGCCTTTCCTGAGGGCACTGTGCCCGTCGGGGGCCCGTTTTCGCAAAAGCCCAGCATCTCATTGTTCGCCCGTGATGTTGAAAGGGCGTCGGTCCCCCCGCTCCGTGATGCAAAAAGTGTGGTTGATAATTGCTGCATCGCTGTCTCTGGCCCTGAAGTGTTTTTGGTTTTGAAGGCTTGCCTATTTTCAGAGTAAGCCCCGCCACTATGCCCGGGGTTTTGGTGGGCGTCCTTTCACGTGTGGGTTGTGCGTCCTAAAAACTTTTCCCACTTCGAGGTGTTTTGTTTCTAAGCAAACAGTCTAGTTTCGTAAAGCGTTTTAGGTCGACCCGTCGCACAAAAAACGCAATTGCGCGTCTTTTAACGTTCTTAAATTGGTCCTTGGGAGAACATCTCTCACAGCCAATCTAAATTTGGGAAAGCTTTAGCTGAAAGTCGACGAAATCCAGCCCGAGCGACGGGAGGGTTTCCCGCGGGTGCTTGACTGGGTTTAGAAACATGGTTTAAAAAAGTTCGTTTTCCTTCCCCCGGGGCCGAGCTTGTTTTAAACCCATTTTTAATTTAAAATATTTTTTTTGTTCTTCTTGGTCCAAAAAAGTATGTTGAAACGTTTACAGCAAATTTCCCGAAAATAGACTTTTCGTTGTGTTCCGCCCAATTGTTCACTGTGGCCATAACTCAAAATGGGCGATCCATCTGACACGTCCTTGACCGTCGAATGTTCGGGGCATTAATACAGCGCTAGCCATTGTAGTTTAATATAGTATAAATAAAAAAGTTTGCCCACCGTGCCCACTGTTACGGTTTTTTATTCATCTCTTTTTACAAAAACTACAACTTAAAAGGAAATGATTGTTTTTAAATAGTCTATTATTACACATGTCTTGAGTCCGTCACACACGTTTTACACGGGAAAACGCGCATCTTGTGTTGACACTCAAAGACCCTTTGCTCGATTTTTTTTGTCACACCTCTCTGGTTTTGCCCTACACTGGCCGTTGGAATGCCCCCCACCCCCTTCTATGGGGTGGGCCCAAGCCGGGTGATTGTTCAGGGTGGCTCGAGCGGGTTTTCCCATCGCTCAGAAGTTTTGAGTAGCTTAGGAAAGAATATTGTTTTTTAAAATTAATTATAAATTCATGAATGAAATTTGAGTAAATTTTTTTTTTTTTTTTTTGAGAGTGTGACAACTTACCCATTTGGGGGATGGTGTTCAAGTCGGGGTTGGTTGTCCGCTCTTTTAAATGTATTTTTGCATTTTCAAACACCGCTACAATACGCCTTTTATAATACCGCACTGATATAAAACCCCTTTTCATAACCTAAAATGAAAAGGATTTATTAAATTGTTTTTTTAATTGAGGGCAAGTACCACGGGGAGAAAAACATATTTTATTACAAAAATTTTTTTTTTTATTAGGGGGGGCCCCTAAAATATCAAATTTTTTTTTTTTCTAGATCATATTTTAAAAATTAATCCTTACTTTTAAAAAGATAAAAAAAATTCTCACCAAAATAAATAACTCCTTTTTTAGGCTTAAAAACATAGAAATTAATGTTTATACGTAAAAATTTGTCTAATTTATATACCAGAAAATTTATAATCACTTTTGTGACCTTAAATACTGCACCTCATAGAAAAAATTAAAATGAAGTTAAACAGTAAGAAATTAAATAAATGTTATTTTTAAAATGTTTTTAAAAATTTTTTGGTTTAGGGCCTAACAAAATATTGTTTCTAGATTCTAAAAATCATCACTTACATCTGACATTTAAAAAAACGTTATGGAAAGGGGGAAAACTTAAAACGATTTCCCGCGTGCATTTAAATGAGAATACCCTTGCTTAAAATACATGGAGGGACCCACGTTTTTTCGGCTTGCTTTTAGGAAAGGGTTCCACGCAAACAAGACAGAAGCATCTTCTTCGTCTTCACTGTCACAGTATCCTTTTTACTGTCCTTTTTTATTTTTCTTTTAAATTATTGTTTGTTTGTTTTAAATAATTCCATTTGGATAACGTTGCTTTCTTTTTTTTTTTCTTTTCCCCTGGTTTTTTGTTGGTTTTCTAAGTTTTTTTTCGGGTGTATCTTTTAAAAGATTCGTATGTCTTTTACGGGCTTTTTTAAGGGTAGTTTTTCCGTGCCCCTGCCTTGGGAAAGGGACGAATGTGTCGGGAGGAAGTGAGAGCCGGATTCATGGGCCCTGCCACTGTGGGGGGGAATTGGGATCTTTTTGGGAAATTTCTGGAGGTTGGTCGCTTTTGGGAAAAATAACTTCACTGTTGGGGCTTTGTAAAGCTGGACCCGAGATACTCCATAAATTTTTTGGTCTCGCGAGGCCTTGGTGAAAAAACTTGGCGCGAAATCGGATTCGAAAAAAATTTTTCCCGATTGAAGGAAATGCCTGTGATTTTGAAACCGACAAATGTTTTTTTGGCGTCATTGCAAGGGGGTGGCCCCGGGTTTCCACTGTGGGAATATCATAAATTGCCATAGTTTTTCCCCGAATTATTAGCACCCAACTGTCACAAGCTGAATTCATAAATTTATTCGGGGCCCCAAAAAACAGAGGGGGTCTAAGGGCGCAATTATGCTAAAGATGTAAACAAAAAGCATCACAACCCCCTTTTCTTTGGCCAAATTGGGCCCAGTGATTGTCTAACACTAAAACACTGGTTTCGCCTGTGCTTTTTGTGTGGTTAGGAAATGCTTAAGAAATTCCAAAAAATGGTTTTTGCCCCATCCTGAGGGATTTGCTGCACCCTGCAAACCCAAATGGGCCTTTTTATCCCCAAAAAATGGTATCTATATTTAAACCCCATGGAAATAAAAAAAAGGTGGGGGATATGTTCCCAATTGCGGACACAGCCACGCCATCGTCACAAGAGAACCTCTCTCAGCGACACGTTTGCCAATTTCCCTATATTCCCCGGCTCCACTTTGTCGGAGTTTGGAGGGTTTCACGCCAGCCCATCCCATATTCCTTTTTTTCAGGGGCCGGGAAAACTTATGTGGTCATTACTTCTGTCAAGTTTTTGAAAAATGAATCCACATTCGTTTTATTAAAACTAGAGCTTACCCAAAAGGGTTTCCTCTTGTTTTCTAATGGAAATGTTGGGTTTCGCTTCAAAAAACTAGAAAACCAATCGCCCCCAGCTTTTTTTTTTCAGTCCTGATTGGGCATTTTTTTTTCATTAGCACAGAACTTATAAGCAAGATTTCTTACTTTTTTAGAAAAGCCCAAAGCAAAATGTCTGAAGTGTTACATAGGTTTACAAGCCCCTTTTCCTGCAATTCATGAACACCGGGACGTTTTTTTTTGATAAAACAGGAAATTTGATGGGACAGTCCTTGGTCGTCATTTAATTCACTTGGTATCTTTTTGCAGTATCGAAAAAGGGTTCGATAGTTAATGTGAAATTGTTTGCAGCTTGTCTGTTGATTTGTGGTCTCAAAAAAACACATCTCAGCTTTAATATAAATCGGGATGGTTTCACCATGCTAAGTTTTTTTTCTTGAAACCCCGAACCTTTTTCCCTGTGCCAGAATCTGTAAGGATAAAACAGAAACTTGATAGGGTTGGTTGCCCATGGGAAAATCCCCCCCCGCATTGAGAAAATTTCCCCCCCATCCCCCATTTTGTGAAAAATAATTCGTGGAGACTAAAAAACATCTTGACTTAAAAATCAACACCGCAATCTTTGATAAAATGTGCGTTCAAAGGTTTTAAAGTCGCAAGTAGCTAGTTTGCCCCATGGGAACCCCGCTTCCCCCCAAGGGTAAAACCCCCAATTCCCTTTTTGAGTCCCTTTATAAATTGCCCTATTTCCTCTGATTGGCTGTATAAAAAGCTCCTTCCCCAACCCCTTTTGACCTGCTTTCCACTTTTTACCGTTTTCCCCCCCCCCCAACCCTGACCAAAATTTCCCCTCCCCTACAAAAAACCCGATGAAAACCCGGACATGTTGGTTGTTTTCTTTATTTTGGGTTTTTATTTTTTTTTAGAACCTAGCGCTTTGGGTGTCTTGTTGTGTTGATGAACAAGGCTTTTCCAGCACACCTTCCAGCCCTCCCCCACCCAAACCCCCGGGAATGTTGGGTTCTTGGAATTTTTTGGTGTTTGGGTTTTTATTGATCTCGCGCTATGGCTGTCTTATGTTGATGAAATTGGTTCCTCTGTCACAAGGCCGCCCTTTTACTTCCCCCAACACTGGGGGCCCGTATGTCGGCCCCACAAGACAAAAATAGATATTGAGGTCATTGCCTCGGGCAATCTGGTTTTCCCCGGTGCCAATATGTCGGCCCCCACAAGAAAAGAATAGATTTTTGGGTCATTGCCCCCGGAACAGGGTTTTTCCCCGGGGCCCGTATGTGGGGCAGGCCAAAAAAAATGATATTGAGGGCATTGCCCCGGGGAGCGGGGGGTTTTCCCTGGGTCAGCTTGAGGGTCACGAGCAAGAATAGTTTTTGACTCGACAACCTTGGGTTTTCCCTGAGTAATCATTGGTGTTATGTCGCAAACCCCGGCCCAGTATGTCGGCACAACAAAACCCAGTTGAGACAAGCTTAAATATCGGGTCATGAAAGGGGGCCGATTGGGGGGGAGGGCAAGAAAGTCGGACAAGAATATATCTGTGACGTCAAAGAGGGAGGGGGGGGCTATAAAGAGTGGTGCCATTGGTTGTTATTTTTAAAAATTTGGGAGAGCGGTCCAATTGGCAAGTTACAGCAGCTGGTAAATTCGTCAAAGCGGGGGAGGGCCGCAAAAATTGTTGATCTATTCGTAGGATCAAAAAATACTCGGTGGATAAACTAAAGCCCTCAAAACAAAATTCGGGAGGCCTAATGCCTACCTAGACGGCGAGTTTTGTGTATTTTACCCTGCGGTTGGAAATTTCAGTGAAGATTGTGGAGTTAAAAAAGAAAAAAAGGTATTTACTCGCCCAAGTAAAACCGGGTTTACCTCCCTTTTGAACTTTGAAAAGCGTTTAAAAGACACGGGGAGATAAAACAACAAGGGCGCGGGGGCAAGGGGGGCTCTACAGGACGTTTTTGTCTCAGGGAGCTCACCATGCTTCGACCCGGGTATATTTTAATTTTAATTTTTTGGGCCTAGATGGAGGGGCGTGCCTATATGAGGGGAGAATGTTCACAGTGTCGCGGTGTGTGATAGACAGGTAATTTTCAAATAGAGGAGCGAGGCTACATAGAGTTTTGTGACTTACCTGTCCCCATACGGCGCGGAAAAAATACCCCAGAGAGAATCGTGGAAACGTATTGTGTGTGAACGTGCGCCCTTTACAAATTTTCCCCAAGGGGGAGGGTAGCTGTGTTACCCCCCCCTCCCCGCCACCCTTCCCAGCCCCCCATCCCTCCCGTACTTCACGCCCCCGCCCCCGCCGCCGCCCCCGAGAGACAGCCGTACAACCCCCAGGTCACAGGCGTTCCCAGCCCCGGTTTCCCACCCTGATCGTTACCCACAAACGTCAAGGCGTTCCCCTCGTCAGGTGTCGTTCCGTCAGTAGAGTTACCTGCGGGGGCCCCCGTCGAAGCGTTTTTCCTACCGGCGTCAGATTCACTGGCGTACCCCAGTCAGAGTCGCCTGTTTACCAGCCAACAGAGTCACGGTAACGTTTTTTTTTCCAAGTCAATTATTATTTTGGTTTTAAACGCTTTAAAAAAAAGCACGTCTATGATTTCTGGGGACAAAATGTGTGTTTTTAAAAAGGGAATTAAAAAACTAGAGTTCTTTTCTGTCTTTGGGCTGTGGTGAAATTTTTAAAAAAACCGTTAAGAGCGAGTGTTTAATTTTTTTTTTTGCATCTCAATTGACATTATGCCCTTTTAAAAGCTGCGTTTTTGATGGATCTACGCGTATCCTTTTTTTTTGGCACAAAAATTAAAGTCACAACTGCTGTCACCGGATACCCGTTGGGAGGAGTATTATGCGGGCGTTGACATGATCGAGAAAAAGGAATAAATCGTGTCAAGTGCTTAAAGAACTTGAGAAAAAAAAAGTTATAACGTTTTGTATCGGAAGAGCCCCAACCTAAAGTTATTGTGCTTAGTTTGTTGGAAGAGTAAAATTGCCCGGTAAAAAAAAGTGGGACTTGTCAATATCACTCTACCGTCTCTCAAATGTCTTGAATATTTTTGGGGTGGCTCCTACTCTTTTCTAGATGGTAGATGTCTTTTTTGTATTCGTCAAAACACTAAAAATTTTGCGGCTTGTTGGGAATGTTTTAAATTTAAAACCCAATTGTTGATTGTCAACAAAAAAAAATACAATAAAATTCTCCCATCATTTTCTTTGGTATTTTTTTATTGTATTGGTCAAAAGACCCAAAAATATTGCGCTTTTTGTGAAAGTTTTTAAAATTTAAACAAATTTTTGTTTTCAATAAAAAGACTAACAATAAAATTGACTCTATCATTTTCTGGTGGTAGATGTATTTTTTAAAGTATTGGTCAAAAAAATAAATAATATTTTGCTTGTTGGAATGTTTTAAAATTTAAACAATTGTTGATTGTCAATAAAAAAACTAACAATAAAATTGACTCCTATCATTTTTGGTGGTAGATGTATTTTATTGTATTGGTCAAAAAACCTAAATAATATTGTGCTTGTTGTTGTTGTTGTTTTAAATTTAAACTTGCTGATTGTCATAAAAAAACTAGCACAAAAAAGTCGTTATTTTTTTTTAAAACCTCGGCCGGCAATCAAGACCGAAGGAGACGCCCAAAATTTTTGTGACTTATTTGTATCCAAAAATAAATTAAAAGGGTTGAATTTCTTATCTATCCATAAATTATTTTCGAGTTTATTTCCCCCCCTTTAAGTGAAAAAAAAAAGTAAACGTACTAAAATACATATGAAGCCAAAGTTTCCCGGGGTTTGATTCCCGTGTGCAGGTGTAATTTTTTTTACAATATTATGTATTAAATGATGAAGGAGAAAAAACTCCATAAAGGAGGGAGCGCTTTCTCATCACGGCGTTAGGAAGACTGCCCGCTGCGCCAAGTGTCCCCGAAAGATGATAACTCTCTCTCTCTCTGTGAAGGAAGACTTTTATTGGTTGTTAATTATGTGCTGGGCAATGGTCAAGAGTCTAAGAATCACTTTGGGCCCCGAGGCGTTGATGTCTGTCTGTCCCCCCGAGTCAAGTGTCCAGGCTTCGATTCCCCGTATGACAAATGTGGTTTAAGGGGGAGGGGAAAGGGAACTGTAACAATTTAAGCAAAAAGACGGTTTTAACATGCCAGGGGGTTTAAAAAACCCTAATTGCCCAAAGTCTGATGTTTTTTTTGGGAGAGCGGATTCCCCTAAGGTGCTTCCCTGTCTCCCCTCCCTGGGGTTGTTGAAACAGCAATAATAAATTTAACGTTCGCAAAAAAATTTACTTTTCAAAAAAACCAAGTAATCATTTTTAAAAAACTTTAAATTTTTTTAAATTTTAGTTGTGAAAATTACGCTATATAATAAAACATTTACACTAAAAAATTTGTTACTTAAACGCAACCAAATATTGGATAGGAGGGAGGGGTGGGGGGATAGACGTTAAAAACAAAAATAACAATTTTTACAAAATTTTTTTTTGGTCTGAAAAAAGTATATACAAGTGTAAAGTATACCCTGGAAAATTTAAAAATTTTAATTATTAGTATAAAAAATAACTGGTTTTGTTTACAAAATTTATTTACACAAGTGAAAAGTATACTGTGAATATTTACAATATGGGGGGGGAAAAGTGGCCTCGGTACTAAATAAGATGATTTCAATTTAAAAAAATAAAAATATATACAGTTTATTATATATATTTGAATAGTTTTAAATAAAAAAAATTTTCAAAAGTTTTATACTTGACTGAAAAAAAATAAATTTATATTAAAACAACTTTTTAGATTTAAATAAAAAAATATATACAAACAATTTTTTTTTAAATTTAAAAATATATACAAACATATAATTTACTAGAAAAAAAAAGGGGCGGAGGATGTACTGGAAATAAAAAAAATATAAAAAAGTTTTCCCCCGGGGGTAAAAAAATTTTAAAAAAAAAGCTTGTTTTCTGCAGAAAAAATTTGAAAAAAAACTCAAAAACTTTTTAAAAATGGTATTTCAGTAGCACTGACTGAGAGAAAGAAAAAAGCGATTTTTTAGCCCGTCTAAATGTGTCTTTTAGTCGGTCGAGTGTGTTTACAAGGCTCTGATACCCAAAAGGCAACGTATTAAAATATCTGTTATCGGCGTTTGGTGTACCGGGCCCGGGGATTTAGTCTGCGGAACGGTCATACGTCGCAAGACATTTTCTTACAATTTTGTGCGGTATCTGTATGTATCTTTCCGCAGCTTGTTCGGTGACCATCGCTTTCAAAACTTCAAAATTAACTCGTTCCGGTTGCCATAGTTTATGGTGTCCCACGAACCCTTTCACCCGTTTTTGTTTTTGGCAGGATCGCCCCAACGCAAACTCGGTAAGCGTAAATTTTTTGGGGCCCCCGATACAAAGGGCTAAAGTAGCTTCCCCGGGCCCTAATCCCGAATTATCAGTGGGTCACCCAAAAAGTCTCCCGGTCGGCGGACTCCGATCGCCCGGGGCGTTGGTGATAGAACGTATCTGTATCATGTACAAAAAGTGGTCCCCCAAATTTTTCAAGGATGCTGTTTAAGTGCAACCCAGCCATAGCAGTCATGTAGCACGCCCGCCAACTCGTGTTGGGTTAGGGGCAACGCGTCACGGCATCCTTGTATTGAGGAACTAACCTATATTTTCATCAATCCGCTGTCCCGGTTGTACGGATCCGTCGGTTCTTGTGACGCCCGTAGTCGTTGACAAAAGGCTAGTGTGGGAAAAGGGTCTTTGCCCCCAAATTTTCCCCCTAGTGAATTTAAAAAGTTTAGCCAAGTGCGGGGGACCCGGGTTTTTCAAACAGAGCCGAAATCTGTTTTACCCCCCTTTCCCTTTCCTATAAATTTTTAATTATGCTAATTTTCCCCCTGTGGGTACAAACCCCTCTGGCCATCCGCTGGCTTTTGTTTAATTTTCAAAAAAGTATCATGTACCCCTGAAACAGGCCGCAGAAAAGCGTTGCGGTCATATCAGTAATTGTACTCCCCCCTTCGTGCACTGCTTCAACGGTGTGCCTTTCTAACGGTTTCCGGATTCGTCAATCACCCAGGCTGTCAACAGCGATCTTTTTTGTCGTTGTGCTGACAGCGCCTTGGTTTTTTTTTTTCCCCCCATTTCCCGCACAAAATGAAATTGCTTGTCGGCATCCCTGTAGGAATACGGGGAGGAATAAATTCGTGGAGGCGTCATGAAACTTTGGTGTGCCTTCTACTTGATCTATGACGGGCAATTTGGTTCCAAATGAATTTTGGGGTTTGGGACTGGGTATTTTTTGTACTTGCAAAGTATGGATACAATGAACACACATCCAAATACTTGATTTTTTTCCCCCCAAGAAAAGGGTTTTTTGTGGGAAAAGGGTTGATACAATTTGTACGCCGCAAAAGGGAAAGCCCTTTGGGATGAGAGGTTTTTGGATACACCGTGCCCGGGTACAAATTTTCGCAAGTCCTTGTTGTTTGTTTCATCGCATTTAAAAATGCACTCCCACACTCTCGACCGTGTAGCCGTTTCTTAAACTTTTCCAAACAAAACCCGGTCGCTTCATAACGCGTTCCATGGTCTCGTGGGGACTTTTTTGACAGGGGTGGTCCTGTCGGGGGAACAAAAAGGGCACCCCTGCCAATAAAGCCCGAACTGGGGGAAAACGGTGGTGGTTCTCCAGCTTTTAAAAAACACCCTCTACACGTCGCCCCAAAACATATTCCTCACGGCGTTACCCCCATGAAGAAAAGGAAAACCGCGTTGATGGGCCCCCCCAGCAGAGCCCTTGTACGCGACGTGGACTGTTGGTTGCGCACGTAGCCCCGTTAGGGGTAATCCGATAGTATTTCCTTTAAAATGACTTCGGCGGGGAAAAAAAACTGCCCCTCCAGTATCGTACACGCTCTTGAAAGGATCCCCCTTTGCTTTCTCCATGAGCATGTCTCTAAAATTCAGGCAGGCCTTCCGTAAGATCTTACATCTTTCACACAATTTCGTTCCAACTCGGTTTTTAAAAACAAAGACTAAATTTTCTTTTTACCAAAGCGTTTTTACCACTTTTCAAAGTTTTCCTTTCCCAACGACTCTCGCCCAGGGCCCTAGTCTTCCTTTGGGCCCCAAAAAGGGACCCATACCCGGTTTTCTTTTTTATTGAAAAATGGGGAAATGTCCTTGGCCAAAAAACCGTCAAGCCCAAAATTTTTTGGAAAATTTGGACAGCGACATGGGAGAAAATTTTAGGAGTCAATAAAGTGGAGGGGCCGTAACGCATGGACATGATTTTTCCCCCCGTTCATTTTTAGTTGTGGATCCATTTTTTTTTCTTCCTATGTATCTTAAAAAAAAAAAATTACCCATGGATTTATCGTTATGGCCAGAAGGGTGATATCCTTAAATTTTGAGCTTTAATTTGTTCTATAAAATTTAAAAATTGGGCCATTGGTATCACCTTGAATATCGAGTCCTATCGCCCCCACAGTCGGTCAATGATAGTCATTTGTCTATATGAACCAAGCCTTACAACACGTTTGCCGAACAGAGGGGTTTGGTTCGTTTCAATTTCGTGCCTGCCGCACCTTGAAAGCGTTTCTTGTTGTTCAAAAAACATGAACACAAACATGAAATTGCTCTTTTCCAGTGAGGATTTGACGGCGTTTTATGCAGTTCAAAAGGGGGAATGGAAATGATATTACAAAAAGCTATAAACACCTTGTAAATTTTTCTTTCCAACTAAAAATTCCCCCATACCCCGCAACCTTTTTGACATCACAGGACCATCTGGAACCCCGCAAAAACCGGGACGTTTTGGTATCAAAAAACACGTCTGATTTGTGAACCCTCGCCCCCAGTCTTTATGACCACAGACAGGGGCCCCCGCTACAAACCGCTTTTGCGTAGCATTTTTGCCGCGGATTGCACTTTGCGCTTCTTATTATGAAGACCCGACTTCGCGGCAAAAGTTTGAGCACTTTAAAAGGGCTGTCAAAGGATTTATGACATCAAAAAAGGTTTTGTTTCGTATGAAAATCAAATCAAGGGCCCCCTTTAAAAGGATGTTCGGAGGGATGGCCCCTCATTTGGCCTGTTCCCCCGACGCTCCCTGACACTTTATTTTGTATTCGGGGCTAGTTTGAAAAGTTTCATCGGTTAGCCCCCCCCTTTCAAAAGATTTTAATGGGCATCCGACATAGTTCCCTCTGCTTTGGTTTTTGAATGAAAGACCCCTTTTGATCTGTTTAAGGTTCACGTCAAAACATCTGGTTCTTTTTATTTTCACTATAGCTTTTGGGGACAACCCAAAGCACGGGCTAGGAAAGTGTGTCGTCATTTTTAATCGTATGATCCCTTGGTTTTTACGGCTTATGTGCTAGGGGAGCGAGTTTATCACATTTTTATTACCCCCCCCGCGGGTCCCTTTAAAATGGCGGTTTAAAGTACGTGGGCTGTCTCAAAAACAAAGTTTACTTTGCAACACGGACTTACGTTTTCAAACCTGCTCGGGGGTTTTAACTGCTTGCTGCCTAAATGAGACGTAACAGGGCTCAACGTTAGGCAGTGCTGTTCAAAAATAAGCCTACGTGGTCATCGGCGTAACGCCTGGTCCTGGCCCCAGGAGAAAAATTAGTAATTTGTTCTTCAAGCCAGCTTAATGCGTCACGACCCCTTTCTGGAGCCCAAGCTGTACCTAATTTTTTTACCAGTATAAAGGGAAAAGCCTCAATTGTTTATCCTCTCTTCAACGATAGAAGGGGACGCCATTTTCAATTTCCCCACCTCCTTGACTTACCGGGCCACTAAATCCCTGTTGAGGGGTCGAAATGTACCCGATGTAGCCGGGTCCACGATCCCCCTCTCCCGCATGCTGCGGGATCGCGCACCCTTCCCTGTCTCGCAGTCAGCACTCCTGCATGTGGTGAGAGGGGGCTAGTAGCCGGGGGCGGTGGGAAAACTGTCCCCCCATTTTTGCTCCCAATTCAACTATAACACCCGTCAAATATGCATGTTACAAAATGCGGTTTTTTCATATGATATGTTAATAATTGCTTTTAATGAAACCACCATTCCCCGAAGTGAGTGAAAAAAAAAAGCCCAAGTTTATATGGCAAAATTCGAAAATTAAACTCTTCGGCCTGACCGTTGGTCTCAGAAAAAAACGCGTAGCAACACAGCGCAGGGTAATTTTTGGCGCGAAAATTTTTTTTTGTTGAATAATAAATATCTTTACCAAAAAAAAATTGGTCACTTAAACTGAGCCCAAAATTGGGAAATGACCCGCATTTTGCAAAGGGGGGAGAATGGGAAAAATCAAATTAGAAAAACTTCCAAATAAAAATTCCCATGAATATTAAATTTCAACTTTAAATATCGTTTAAGTTGAGAATATATTTTGTTGACATAATAAAAACTGTAACCTGAATTGAGGGAAATGCCCCCCCGCTTTTTCAAGGAGGAGAAAGGAAAATCATTAGAAAAAAAACCTCCACATAAATTCCCAGCCACCTGAAACAATATAATTTTCCGCGTTCTTGTTATAAACAAATGTAAATTAACTTGAAAAAGAGCAGTGACAAGAGTTTCGAAAAAAATCCGATATAACGGTGTTGCGTGAGCGAGAGAAGGCATGAGTATACATATAGTATATTTTAAATGTGGATTTTACTATCAGCCTGTCGATGGTGTCCAAATCTGTCCCAAAAGGGAGGCGCTGGGGATAGGGGTCAGGGGAGGGATGCCTGGGGCGGGCCTGAGTACGTCAGCGACGTCGTGCCCGGGACAGACCTTGGGGCGCCTCCCGGTAGGTAGTGTCGGCACGCCTGTCCTCGCTGCCCAGAAGGCCCCCATCCGCCCCTATTTTCCCCCGTAGTCTGAAATTAAATAAATACATATTTAAAACATTTACATAAAAAAAAAAAACACGGGAAGTCTTCATTGGCGCTAATTACCCCTGGACCAGTCACCATCCGCCTACAAAACCCCCCATCTGTAAATTGCATCAACTGGTTAAAAGGGTTGGGATCCCAGGTTGCGCTGCCACGCCAGGGGTCATGGGATCTCATTAAAAAGAAGAAAAGGGAAAACCCCTGTACAGACGAATGATAATCAAATTAGAAACCATTAAAAAAATTTCAAAACGAATTTAAATTACCCAAAATTTATCCCTTTTCCAAGCGTTAAAATCATCTCGTCTTTATGTTATCCAATTACAATTGAAATGACCCAATGTAATGATCGGGGTTCTATTTATAACCCCCGTCAAAGATCTAGACTTGTCCCCCAAATTGTCTTGTCTGCCCCCCAAATGGCGCCCGGGTTTTCGATAACACGAATGATTTGTTTGGGAAAAACCCCAAAGGTTTTTTCGAGGTCAAGATCTATTCTTGTCTCGGAGCGTCAAGCTGACGCCGGGGAAAACCCCCCCCTGCCCGGGGCAAAGACCCCATATCTATTTTTGTCTTTCTGCCACTACTGGCCCCAGGGAAAAAAACCTGTTGCCCCGGGCAATGACCTCGTATCTAAACTTGTCTTGCGGGCAACATATTGGCACCGGGGAAAAACCAGATGCCCGAGGCAATGACCTCAATATCTATTTTTGTCTTGTCTGCCCCACATACTGGCGGGGCCCGGGGAAAAACCCCTTTCCCCGGGAATGACCTCGATATCTATTCTTGTCTTTGTGGGCCGACATATTGGGACCAGGGAAAAACCAGATGCCGAGGCAATGACCCCCAATATCAAATTTTTGTTGTCTGCCGACATACTGGGGCCACGGAAAAAAAAAACAATCATCAAGAACCAACATGTCCGGGGGTTTGGTAGGGGAGGGCTGGGAGGGTTGTGCTGGACAAAGCCTTGTTCATTCAAACAAAAAGAAGCCATAGCGCTTGGATTAAAAAAACTCCAATACCAAAACAAGTAACAACAACATGCCCGGGGGTTTTCAGTCGAGGGGGGTTTTAGGGGGGGGGGAAAGTAGGTCAGGGGTTGGGGTGGGGGGAAAAACGGTAATGGTGGAAAACAGGCAAAATTGGTGGGGGGAGGAGGTTTTATACAGCCAAACGAGGAAAGTAGGTCAATTTAACGGTCTCAACGGATGTGGGTGTTTTACCCCTTGGCGGAAGCGGGGTTCCCATTGGGCATACTGTACTGTCGCAAAAGAAGTAAAATTTGACAAAAATAAAAAAATAAAAAGTGGATCAAAAAAGTTTACCACCACTGAATTTATGAAAATTATCTGTAGCTGACGAAAAACTGTAACACTCTCTTGCCCCCAACAGCAACTAACAAGAAATATGGGAGCTAACTAAAATTAAAAGCCGAACACGTGTGCCGTCTGCGGGGCCAGCAAAAGATTTGTGACAACCAACCCATGTGACAAAAACCCCTCCCCGGTCTCCCTGAGACGGGTGTTAAAATATATTTATAGATAGATGATCTTAAGAAAAAATGTTTGTAAGAAAAAATTTTTAGGGGTTTTTCCCTGAAAAAAAATCTCGCATTTGAATTTTAAATTGGTGTTTGGGGGTCTGGGGTAAAGGGTTTTTGTGGGGGCCGGGGGCAACCCGGGGGGGCCCCCACAATTACTGGGGTTACCAAACCCTTCCTTCACCTCGACAAGACATCTTGTGAATGTGGAGAATGCCAGGCCTCCACCGTGGTTCGGATCCCACGTTAAACTGTAGGTCCTCCATTTCATCTCACAATCACCCTACCATTAACATTAGCGTAAGTGTGTATAGCCCGAACGGGTAGTAAGACGCGGTGCTAATAATAATAACAATAATAATAATAATAATAATAATAATAATTATTATTATTATTATTATTATTATTTTAAATTCTTCGTGTAGTTTTGTAGAGCTAATTATATTGATACGTGTAGCTTTATATGTTACAGTTTCATTTTAACTTATAATATGAATTATACTATTACTTTTTGGAAGCGTACCGTATACATCTTAAAAGATGGAATAAAGCTCCAAATTTAAATTTTACGTAATGAATAATTCAACAGATCTTACTGTTGATAAATTTTGTATGTGTAATGCTTTATTTAAATATGAAGAGCAGCACAAATTTATAAAATCTAACTGGCACACTTTCAGAAGAACTAGCTAGGCCTCTTATATTCTGATGTAAAAGAAAAATAGCTAAAATCGCGATTCTGTACAAAAAATATGGTCTAAGTCTTTCATTTAACTATGAGAGAAGTTAGACTAATTGAAACCAGTTAGGAAAGGTGTCGAACAAGTATTAAACCCCTTCTTTTCACTGTCACCCACATGGTGGACTAAGTGTATAATATTAGGTTTGGTCTCTTCTTTTACTTTGATTTTAGGTTGATTTTTAAATACCTAAAGGGATTTTTATTTAATAAAATAAAATCCTTATATTTAGGAAGACCTTTAAATGTTCTGTTCATGCACTATAAAAAATAATATACAGTTGAATAGTTGGCTCCCCTTTTGAAAAATTAGTAGCAATTTTAAAATAGTTTAAATTTGGCCAAAAATATAGTTATTCGACTGTGAGTTAGTCAAGTAGTTTGTATTGTTATTTAAACCTAAAATTTAAAATAAAATAAAAAACAAAGCAAAAAAAATAATGAAAAAATATCTCATCGGTAGAGAAATGGATATAACTGTCTGTTGTACATCCCATTTTTTGCTGTTACCCTGGCATTGATTGACTAAACAAATGTACGGTTGTAAATGTTTGCAAAACAGCCGGGAATTGGTGAACTACTTTTTAAAACCAATGAGCGTGGCCGTTCTACAACGAGTGTCCGTTACCATGGTGACTCTCAACGTCTTCAAACTGTCTCCACTATAGTGGAGTTGTTTCCGTTTAGCTATCAGGGTCATCATGTTTTGCAATCATTATTATACTCGTGTGTTTAATTTTTCAGATGCGAAAAATGACATTAACTTGATTTGGTGAATAAGTATCCAGGTAATAATTTATTTCACTGTATAAAATATTATAAAATTTTTAGGGTTCATATAAATATAAATAGTGGAATAACAATTAAACATTAATATGATTTTTGAGTAGTTTTTTTGGATTAATAAATTTTCCTTGATGAATAAGTATGAAAATAAAATTTTTAAACTATTCAAGACTAAGCTGACTTTTTAAGAAAGTCTGTCTGATTAAAATGATATTTTGGTTTAAGATTTTGAATAGTAAAAACTATACTACTACTACTACTACTACTAATAATAATAATAATAATAATAATAATAATAATAATAATATAATAGACTTATAAAACCAAAACAAACCTATATATAGATAGTTAATGATATATTAATTTTTGGGAAGAAGGATGCATTTTATTAGAAGTAGGCTATGTTAAGAATGATTTTAGTAGAAATTATTCCACTTAGTGGAGTATAGAGATACATGTTTTGTTAAATATTAAAGTTATTTGTTGATTTTGCAATCCAATCACCCGCTTCGGTGGCTGCATGGTCTAAGACACTACTCGCAATAGACTAGACTACCAATGATGGGGAGATCAAGATTCGATCCCATTTGGGTATACTGAGAGTGTTTTTTTCTAAATCGTTTTCCAATCTCTCTCAATGTGAATGGGGGCACAATTCTAAATTCAACCTTTCCCTCATCACTAGCCCATTAGTGTAATCAGTACTTGATCGTATAACCAGAGTGGTTAGTAAGAAGCTGTGATAAAAAAAAATCCATAGCTTATAATATGTAGGCTACATTAATATTGAATTGACGTTTTAAAATATCATATTAACAAGGAACTCGTGCGAAGGACCTCCAGCTACATGATCTCACGATTTATTTACTCTCAGTACTTAAGGGCGTCACCTACATAAAGAGAAAAATCCTCACATTGTTGTAGTTGTATTGAGTATTGTATTTCTGTAGCTTCAAAACCACTAAAACAAGCCTCATTAAATTTTCTGTTGAAACATATTGTTTGAGAAAGTCTAGTATATGCTTCTAACCAATCACGTAGATCTAAGAACTGCAACACTTGCGTAGGACTTTCTTGAAAACAAGATGATTTAACCTGTACATGATCAGTGGCGGCTCGTGTATAGGCACTGCGGAACTGCAGCACCCCCTATTTACACTCGATAATATCGATAACATTTAAAATAATGAGTCCTTTTTTCTTTAATTCTTTATTTATTTTTGTAGTACAATATTATTCCTTAAGCTTAATTTCTGTAATTCAGTAGCCATCCCCAGTTTATGAAAATATACAAACCTCTTTGTATGGAACTATGCGCTTCACAGTGCCAGCGACGTGGTGTGACTGTTGTGCGCATGCACATATAGGAGAGGGGGGGGGGGGGAAGGAAGGCGGGACTGCCAGGTAGAGAGAGCACTGTTGCTCTCGCAGTGCCGGCTCTGGCGTAATGGTGGAAGGAAGTTTTTTTACTCAGCGTGTGTTGTGCTTTAAAACCGATGTACCATATTTCTTGACTGTGATAAAATGTAGAAGAGTGTAGAATTAGATTATTATTCTGCTTCCGAATATTTAATTTGATTATTTTTTTTCTGTTCTTTAATGTAACAGAAAAGACTAAATGCGCTTGCTAGTACTTTCAATGGAGAAAAATTTCCCCAATTGTCATCCAAAGATCAAGGAGAAAATTATGGAACTTTTTGCGCAAATTAAAACAAGAAGAATGGATTTCATTTTTAAATGAATAGATCAAGCTTCAACTGTAACAATTTAAGTTAAAGTAAGTAAAAAAAAGTTTTTATTTTGTTAAGATTTTATTAAGTTCCTGAATAAATTTCCTTTTTATACATGTTTTTTTCCTTTTACACAATTTTAAAACAAAGGCTAATACTTTCTGGAGCAGCACCCCAATAATTTTAGCTACTAGCTTCCATTATTTATGAAATAATAAAAATTCAATTGAAAGGTTTTCGATCCTTTAAAGACATGCTGATAACTTTAATCTCAATTTTTGCGTGGACCATATTTTGAAATAATAAACAAATTCTTAAATACCGCAGATTATGTTGACGTCTGCAGTAGTCATTATGGCATAGTGGTATGTGTGGACGAGATTATCAGCTACTTTCTAGGCACCAACCACCAGTCATTTTATTACAAGTTATTTATTTTTGAATGTATCATCTAAATAGTATTTAATTTTTATAAGTACTGCCTATTTCAACATCGATAAAAATTAATTTCTACCACAAATAAATATGAAAGGCATGCATTCTTTACAAAATAGTTCTGTACCATGAATTAATTTAACAAAGGAAGACTATATAACCAGGGTTATATAGTAAGCGCTGTCTCAGTTCTTTGATGCTGCCCTGCAGCCCTTGGTACCGCTGTTGGCGGGGGAAACACTGCCGTGACGTCACAGCTCTGACACTACTCGTGACCACATGCTACAACCCCATGTGTTCCTCGGTATTATTATGCCAAATCGTGATGTTTACTGATATCGTTTTGGAGTGTCCTTATTTATAATTTAAATTTTGTTGTTTTGTAGACGTGTGCTGTGTTTAATGGAGGTTAGTGATATGGATATGTTGCTGCTTTCTTTCATTTTGACTATGTAAAGAACAAGAATGAGTTGCTGTGCTGCAGAAAAGTGCACAAATAATTCCCAAAAAACACAATCACTGTTGTTTATCACACGTTTCCGTAAGTTGCAAACTTTCGATGACCAAGTATAAACGATTAGACACAGTTAATTGTAAATATTCTCATGTGTGTAGCGACAATTTTTATACCTTTGATTATGAGTCGGTTAAAACATCAAAAATCATTGAGTAGGTATACCACAAAGAAAAATACTAGAAACAACTGCTGTTTAATCTTTGAGTCTAGCTTTTCAACTAGTAACTAACAAAGCTTGATTGGATGAGACTTGAACAAAGGCGTGAACTACATTCTGTTTACTGCTGCACAAAGTAATTACGACAGACTTACCCAGTTACCTGACTTCTCGATTTGAATTTCGACAAGTACAGAACTGTCCCTACAATCGCTCTCAGTCAGCTAACTTCCTCTGTGTTCCGAGACGCAATACTAATTTTTATTTAAAATCTTTCACTGTCTCATCTGTCTTAGCCTGGAATAAGTCATCTTTAAACTTCACAGATGTTAATGGACCATCTGATTTTAGAAACAAACTCACCAATCACTATATCTCTAGCGTGTGAGCTGTGGTATAATCTACCGCGTGTGCTGTGTTTGGTGTAACAATGTTTACTAACTATATTTTATTTCTCCGTTTCCACTACTGATCTAGAGTTACTTTGTTCAAGTTGATTAATATTTTGGTTGCTGGATCTGTACATGTTTATCTCATTGCAATGTCTCATGTGTTTTATGTCGATGTGAATGTTTTCCTCAAATACTTTTCTCCTGCTGTGTTTTATTTAATTATAAAAATTTGATAAATGCAGTGTAATGTTAACTTAAGACATGGTTAAATGTAAGATAGGCTTATGCCTTAATTTCGCCATGTATATAAAGACAATAATAATTTAATAATAATAAAATACTAACCCGTCAGACGGAACAAAATGATAAATTGAAATTGGCTCTGCTTAGAGAATAATGACGTACTCATTTAGATGCTTTGCAAATAATTGAACATTTATGTCCTGAAAAAATGCGTTGAAATAAACAAAATGTTACGGCTAATCCCCTACCTCTTGAAGAAAAATGATATTGTTAAATGTAAAAACTGTGTAAGCTATGAGCAGTTGCTTGAAGAAATAAAAACTAAGGGTAGCGATAGATTTCTTGAATACCCAATTGAATTTATTTAAAAAAATAGTGTAAACAAAAAGTTTTAAACATTTGCTTGATAAACTCAGAGCCATTCCAAACAAATTAGGAATCTTGTTGATGGGACAAGAGAATTAAAAGAGAATTATGCTTAATCAAACGTAAATATGAAGGAAAATGTCGTTTAACTGTGTCACAAAACATTTTAACACCCCACACAAATAAAATCATTGGCCAGTAAAGGAAAGAAAAGATTATTACAATGGACAAGTAAGATATTTTACATTCAGTTATGATAAGGGCACCATCCCGTAAAGCAATGACTTTTAGATAGAAAGGCTTGTATTCCCTTTGCCCTCTTCAGCGTGGAAGGTTACTGTAAGCGAGTTCAAGACCATTTTTGAATCACTTCATGGCGAGGGATGTTCAAACAGGAGACAGAAAGGTGTAATTAAAAAACTTAAAAAATTACTATTTTAATACCTTTCCTAATGTAAGCTTATGTACTCAGCGTCGGCCTGGATCATCTTGAGGCCCTCGTTCACAGACAAGTAAATAACAGATACCCAGCCTTAAGGGAGACTTGCTGCGCCCCTAGAATGAGATAGAACTTAAAATATCCAATGATAACAGCGCTTCCAAGTGAGAATTCTTTAAAACAACTCACTTTCAAAATGTTCCTCATGAGAAAGATAAACTAGAGAGTGAGAGCTAAAAGTTGCTATCTGTCTCTCCGAGTACAATATTTCAGTTCAGGTAGCGGTAATCCCTTCCCCTCCTTTCATTGTCCAAAATTTTTCAAACAAGTGAAAATGTTGAACCCAAATATACAATGCCAGTACTTCCCTTCGATAGTGTTTAAACGTAATGACACGCAGTCTTGGAAATGCACTTGTAAATGAATTATTAAATATTTTGTGACCAGCTTCTGCGGTCGCCATTCTTTAGGACTCACTTCGTTAGACTGGACTGCAATAACTGGGATATCATGATTAAAATCCCTTTTGGGGTGTAATGAGAGTGTTTTTCCTAAAATGCTTATAACTCTCCTTCAACGTAAATGTGGACACATTTCCCAAAAATTTACCTTCCTATTCCTAATCCATTGGAGTAAATACGCGGATAGCTGTAATGGGAAGCAAGACACGGCGCAAAAAATTAGATATCAGTGATTAAAATTAAATACTATGTTGTAAAGGTTGCATTTTTTTAATACATTTTGTTGTCAAATTAATATAAAATATACAAGTGAAATGCTATTTAATAAACTAAAAAAAAAAAAAAAAAAAACACACATGGAAAATACAACGAAAAGAGTTTCCTAAGTATATTTTTTGGAATCGGAAATACCTTCTTATTTTAAACACTGGAAAATTATTATATTCAACACTTTATACGGATGTGTAATCAGAGTTAACAAATCGGTTTTTAAATCAGTTTATTGTAAAATAAGTCTGAAAAGGTAGCTAACGCGCTTTTAAGAGTAAAAAACAAAAAACTCATAATATTTTGTCCAATTACACTCTTCCAACACCTTCTCGTGTCTGTATGGAAAATTAAATATCTCTTAATTTTAGTAAAGGGGAATGAAATTAATATTAAAAAAATTACACTGAAAACTCTTTCAGTATAGATTATTTTACTATTATTTAACAATATTTTCATACAATTAATGATTGTAGATTTTTTTAAACATAAATATTTTTTAACTATACCCAAATATTGTTTTAATCACAGCTATATTTATTAAGTATTTTGTATAAAAATTATCTACTAAAGTAAAGAAAAAAGTTTTTATTTATGTAGTTTGGACAGGTTTTAAACTAAAATTATGATCAATATTTATCAAAAATTAATACAATAATTATACAGAAATAAGATCTAACAGAATTTGATTAAAATTGTGTGTCAAACAAATTTGAACATTGATATATTTCGTAATGTAGATATATTTTTAGGTCTAATGTATCAACTTTAAGCTAGTCTTTAGTTTGTGTGTTCATTTACTTTTAGTATAAACTTTTTCCCTCTGCCTTTACAAATTTAGTGTTCCAAGTGTCTAACTACAGTCCAATTTTTATAACAAGATCCGTTTAGAATGTTGATTTATTTTTTGCGGTCAACATCAACATCAGTAACATTTTTTATTTTATTATTTTTATTAGCACTGTGCCTTAATATTCGTTCGGGTTAAACACTTATATACTACTAATTATGCTATTGTGTTAGGGATGAGGAGGTTTAATTAGTATAAAGTGTACCCACATTTTTAGTTTAGGAAATTTCTGGGGCCCCTCCAGCAGTAAATTTTTGAATTCCAAACGTTCCAATTTTTTATGGTTATGTGGGATGGTCCTTTTAACAACTTGGCGAATTTAAATTTTCTTTAATGTATAAAAGTATATTTTCTTTGGAAAGATGGCAAATTACTCTCAGTTCCAAACCCCATATCCCCCTCACCACCCTTAGCTAACACAATTCCAATTTGAAATTTAAATACTATTTGGTTAACTTATATGAGATTTGCGTAGCTACCAAATTTCAACCTAACCCATCTTAAAGAATGTTCTATTTGGTTGTATACTTTTTGACGCTGCCATTTCTTGGGCTTCAATTTTGAGATTCCATTTGTTCAAGAGTGTTAAAAATGCGAGAAAAAGCCAATGATTTTCCAGTTATTAATAAAAAAAATGTTTTGGCCAAAATAAATAAATATCGCTCCATTAGAAACTATATTTCAATTTCCTTCACTTGGTGATATGAACAATTGTTGAATATCTGTCATGAGCATAGCGGCATTAGATGAAATGTTTTTTTAAAAATGAATTAACGTGAACAATGTATCCCTGTCTAACTACTCAAACCTGTTTTATTATTCAATTACTTGGTGACATCTCAAGCTTTTATATCTACAAAAGGTGACCTGGTGGTCTAGGGGTAAGGTGTCAGACTTCTGTGCTGGCAGCCGGGGTTCAATCCTTGGTCCCGGCACAGATTTATTTGATTTACAAACCCCTCCTTCACCTCTGACAAGACATTTTGTGAATTGTGGGAATGCCAGGCCGCCACCGTGGTTCGGATTCCACGTTAAACTGTAGGTCCTTAAATTTCATCTCACAATCACCCTACCATTACACATTAGCGTAAGTGCGTATAACCCGAATGGGTAGTAAGACGCGGTGCTAATAATAATAATAATAATACAATGATAGATTTCTGTTTAGAGCCATTTAATAATTTCTCATTCATATTTGATCTTATGCATGTTTTAAACCGTGATCATCCTCTCCAATTTTTTATAAAATCAGATAGTTTTTATAAACTTTTCGGAGTGGCCCTCCCTCTAAACAATTTAAAAAAAAATGGTTCAATCTAGAATCTATTAGTAGTCTTTGCCTTTTTAAAAAAATTAGATATTTTTATAAATTATAGGCCACCATTTAAAGTTTCACTCACCCAGAAATTTTTGAAATTTGGATGCCCTTCGAAGCTATTTAGAGTGACCCCCACCTTAATTTTTAGGATAGTTAGATGCCTCTAGAAGATAATTTTTGAAGGGCTCTTCCACCGACAAAATTTTGAAAATTGAATTATTTCAGAAACTAGGCTATTTGGTGTGGTCCTCGCCTGAAAATTTGTTACGATACCTTTTTCTTTTCTAGTTGAACTTATTTTGGCCGTTAAAATATTGAAAGTATAGGGTATACTGAATTATTAATGTTATTTGTAACACACCACATTTTTATTAATTACGTTATCACCTGATTACAACTTTTATGCTTAATAAATTAGTGAAGTTCCCCCATCATTATGGTACCCGAGCGTCACACAGTTTCACCCGAGTCCTCCCGTAATTCAAAAACCATAACTGCCAGATTTTCTCGGCCCAACCCTACTTAATACCTCGGTTGGACCACTATTTACTGGTCATTACAGTCCTACCTTCTTCACCATGTTTTTAATTTGCACCAATGGGAACGTGGCAAATTCAAACTGTTAGAAGGTACTCGAAGTTTTTTTGTTTCCCCTTCCTGACGGTTAGGCCGCCGACTCAGTTCCTCATCTGGTTGACCCCCCCTTCCCCCAGGAAAGGGAGACACATCAACTGTCGTTCTTATTTGTATACTTATAAATAATTTGTCCTTATCAAATTCTTCAAAATGATGTGCATCTATAAGTCATTTGGAGTTCAATGAGGCCATCTTTCAGCTTCATATTCGATAATATCAGAGGATTTGAAATATATCTGGGGTGGGGGGGATTTATTCAAGGAGGGGGTAACTATTTCCAGGTGGCAGAGTCCCCCACAGTTACACCACTCGTGCTGTCCATACATATTCTATCTATATTCGGTATTCATGGATGAAATGCTCTCAGGCGATTATTAGTCTTCTTTGATGTGTCTACCATCTCTATGCGGAACAATGTTTGTTACTCGCTATGCACGACAAATATTCGTACATGAAAAAAAATTTTTTTCCACACTTACGTGAGTCATATCGGAACTTGAATAGACGTGGACGAATAACGTACATTGTGGATGCGGGTTAAGAGGTGTCTGCACGTAGAACAGACAGAAAATTGTGTAATTTAACTGTGTTGTATTTTCTTTCTAAAATTTCAACTTTCATTTTGTTTTTTGTATTAATTTTCTAACTTTCCCAGGGGAATCAACTGACCCTCCCCCGAATCCGCGCCTGCACTAAGTGTGCTATGAACAGATATGACGAACTAATAATGTGGAGGGAAACGGGGGAGCGGCCGTGCGGGTGTTAAGTATTTAAAGCATTATTTCTACATAAAGTCGAATATGAGTATTGGTGGATTACGGTTATAGCCTCATCTACATATTATTTAAATTAAAAAATGACATCTGGACACGGGAATTGAACTTGGGATATAGAAACTATGTTTTGATAGTTGTTATAAAACTAATTCGTTACGTCTGAACAAAGGGAGAAAAATACTCTAGAAAAAACATTTGACGAGAAAGGACTTTAAGAAAAGAGTGATTGAAAATGTAGGCCTATTTGTGTGTTATGATTGTGGAGGGGGAATATTGATGTAGACATTTTTGTGCACAAATGTACATATTGTTAGTGGACATGTCTGTAACCTGAACCTAGCTAATACAGTAGTGGCTCGCAAATTATGTTACGTGATCCCATTTTAGGTTGTCGGTGCTATTATTTTTTAAACTTGTTTTAGCACCATGTGTCTTACTACCTGTTCAGGTTATATGCCTTTGTACTAATTACTATAATCTTAAATCTAGTACAGACACAAAATCTATCCCCGTCCGTCAATTCATCACTGGGTTCACCACATTCAACAATGATACATTTCTCGGCTATGCCAGGAATTGAGCCCGGGACCCTAAGCTCCGTAGGTGGACGCACTACCGACGGAGCTAAGCTAGCATGATTATTTTCTAAGTTATATCCACATTCATATTTATAGATTTTTTTACAAAAGGGCTAATTTTTTTCTCTTAAGATGGGGAGGGTGCACAGCATAAACTTTCTCGCTACTGTAAATAAAAATGAGAGATTTACTTAAACTCGTTAAGATATTTGAAATGAGATAATAGACATTGTCGCGAATTCTACCAAAGAGCATAAAAGAAATAATATACACTGTTAGAAAAATGAGAAACACTACACCCACAGAGCATTACATCAATTTCTAAATTTAAAGACTTCCATAAAAAAAAAATATTATATATATATATACACACAACCACACAGTATATATGTTGTAGGCCATTGGAAAATCCGGCTTATTGCAAAAAGCGCTCACAGTTTACAATAAGCCAGGCTAATAGGAAAATAATATATTTGCTTATCAGCTGATAACTTTTAGGCTTATTGCAATGAAATGCACCTTTGTTCACTCAATCAGTCTAGTTGATTCCAGGCTTATTGCAATACATCCAGATAGTGAAGGCTTATTAAAAAGTCTACAGCAGAGGTTCCCAAAACTCAGGGACATATAATTTGTTTGTTTTGTTTGGATTCTAACGGCATACCATCAGGAATAATTGTACGTCTCACAGTTTGGGAACCGCTGCTGTAGACTTTTTAATAAGCCTTCACTATTTTGGTTTATTGCAGTAAGCCTAAAAATTATCAGGCTTTATAAACAAATATATCATTTTCCAATTAGCCTGACTCATTATAAATTGAGGACGCCTTTTACAATAGGCCGGATTTTCCAATTCACCTACGACATATAATTCAGAAACTATTGGTTTTATAAAAATATATTTCAAATAGTGATTTTTATTTTTAACATGCCTTAATTTTTGAAATGATAAGTTATTTATTATCTCAAAGAGGTGCGGAGATACGATAAAAATTGGAAGTTTCCTTAAGTGTAAATTACACTCAAAGTTATTTTCATGAAGAAATGATAACTTCCATTTTGTTTTAATATAAAAATTTACATATACAAAATTTTTAATCTAATTGAGTTTGATATAATCTATTTTTTCTCTTCTTCTCTAAAAAATACCACCATTAGTTTTAGGGTTTGGATAGAATATAAAAAACAATTCTGAGAGACCTTATGAAAACCCAATGTCCCAAGTTTTATCCCGATTGTTAAAATAGTTTCGTCTCTAGTCAGAGCTACAGACTGAAATTATTTAAAAAAAAAACATTTTTAGGATCAGGGGTCATGAAACGTCGACCTTTTTCCTCAACCAGAGAGTTGTGAGAAAAGTAAAAAGTAACATTATATATTAATTTTATTAACCTACAAATTTCATCTGATGGCCAATATGACTTAAAAGTAATCTATCTGTATTTATTTAACATATGCACAATTGTACACGTAACTTAATAATAGGCTTTCATCTCACGCTGTATTCTTTGTTCAAGGTCATTCTTTAAAATTATTTTCTAAAATTGTTTGTTAAATAGTTAATAAGTGGTTTACAGCGTCTTGGTTAAAACATGTATGTGGTCCACAGCTAAATAAATGTTGGTGACTTCTGCTTTACATATTATATCCAAGAAAACCATGTAAAATTAATAAAAATTGTTCAAACAGCAACATAAAGCTACCATGGATCAAGGATAGAGTGTTTTTCTCATTATTATTAAATGGCCGACGATTTTACACATCTATTACTTGACCAACCCTTAAAATATGAGCGATAAATGACCCTAACACAGGATTAGCCCTAGATAGCTCAGTGGTAAGATATTGACGTGCTAAGTTGGATGTTCCAGATTTGGTTCCGATTTCAAAATAATTTTCAAAAAATGTTAATTATTTAAGTTAAATAACATAATATAAGTTTGAAGTAATTTCACCAATTATTAGTGATTTGGGCTTTCTGAATTTCTTTGTAAAAGCGTTTCATTGCCTTTGAATGCTTATGCATTTTGCCCTTTACATCTCTTGTGCCATCTTTAAACTTTTGTAGGACAAATGTTTTAAAATAATAAAAATGTTTTTCCCCACTATTATTACAGTTCACACATCCCTAATGACATTAAATTCAATTACATTCATCCACACTGAAATAAAATCCTTTCATCAATGCCGCACTTGCCACACTGACTTGGAAACGGTAGAGAGCCAGGTAACAAACCCTAGAGAGAGATGGGTCAGGGCGATAAGCTGTACAAACATTTCAAAACCACTAGCAACATATTTATGGTTTCAAGGACAGACAACTGGTGACTTGGATTTGAGAAGGAATGAGTTCTATTCTCTACTCTGACCAGGCCGTTCTGTTTCGGCTACTTACGGGGTTGTATCAGATATATTTTCAAAATCCGGGGGCAAAATATGAAGCAACTCAGATAGTATCAGTTTTCATGATTTTTAGATTGATTATTAATGTGAAGAAGTACTTTATAAAGTTAAAAGATGTCGGCATAAATTGATTTACTTCCCCCATTTCTTACACATGTTTAAGTATACAAAATAATTAATTGAATATTGCATTTATTTGGTCAGTTTTATGCAATAATTAAAGGTTCATTAAAATAGTATTTATTTCAATTAATAAACCTCAATTTATTTCTAACATTACAAATATGAAATCTTTGCATCATTTCGTTTTTCTAAAAACTGTTGCATTATATGCCAAGATTTCACAATTTGAGTAAACACTGTTCTTAAAATATACATTTCCTCTATATCTAACACACTGATCCAAGTTGGGTTTAAGAAGACTACTAAAACTATACTAATATTATAAAGAGGAAAGATTAGATTTTTGTTTGTAATGGATAAACTCAAAACTACTGGACCGATTTAAAAAATTATTTCATCAATATAAAGCTACATTATCAGCGAGTAGCATAGGCTACATTTTATTTTGAAAATTTAATTTATTCGTCATAAAAATTTAGATAGTATATTATATAGTCATTGAAAAAAAAATTTGTTGAAGGGAAAGTGGGGTTGGTCAAAGGGGGTGGGGGATGTAGGGGTGAGGAAAGAGGAATGAGATGAAAATAGGTAGGGAGGATAAAAATAGGGAGGGGGCTATACAGTGATGGTAGGACTGTATTTTCAAAAAAAAATTGTTAAAAAAAGTTTTGTTTATATAAGCTTTGTTTACAGGATTCTTTACAATATTTTTTTACTTGGGAAGGGGGGGGGGGGGCTAGTATATATATAACCATTATATTATTAAATTTTTAGGCTATATACCTTGAAATTAAATTTTTACTAAGTCAATTTTTTTGAACCACTGGAACACCCTTAAAGAACCACCAGTTATTCAGGTGAGTCGCATCACACAGAATCCCTTTTGAACTTCTTTATCGCCACCTTACAGGTAGACCAAGTATTGTGATCATCCCAAAAAAAATCAAACTTAGGATTTTGATGAATGTCGATGTTTCATAACCCTCAAATCCGAAAGTGGTTTTAGAAATGCTCTCTGTCTGTACCTTGGAGTAGAGCCTAAATATTTTAGCGATTGGGCTAGGGTTTTTTTTAGGGTTCCCCCGAGGGTTTTTTATAATCAGATATTAGCCCAAAAAAATTAAAGGGGTATTTTCCCATAAGGGTGAAAAGAAAAAAAAAATTGATTTTATCAATATAGGCTCTGACTGTTTTGTTTAAATTTCATTTTAAGCATTTATCGATGTTAAAAAAAAAATTTGGCTACTTTCAAATTTTCTTCTGAATAACTTTGGGGTGATGCATAAATTCTATTTTTTTTATCATATCCCCATAACCTTTGAGTAGAAATTACTTATCATTGCAAATTTTATATCTTTTTATTTATAATAAAAATTTTTTTTATTTGAAATATTTTTTTTTTTAAAACCAATCTTTTTAAGAAAAATTTGTAGACTCGGGTTTTGGTCCCACCATTGTTTTCCCCGTTCCGGTTACCCGTTTAAAGGCGATGCTCCGGATTTTAAAATGATCGGGGCCCCCCAATTTGTCTGCGTCAAATTGAAGAGATAAAGTTTCACTGTTGAAGCCCCTCGTAGTGTTTATTGTGAGGTGAGATGGTGATGATTAATCCTCTGCATTTTGTGGTTCCATTTTATAAGTTTTTTGTGAAGGTCTGAAGGTGGGGGAAATCTCGGAGGTTGGAGTCTTGTTGTGCCCCGGCTTTTTACTGTCTATATAAATATGAAAAACTTGTTTTTTTTATCAATTTAATATTCTTTATTTATTATATTTAAAAATTTTACCCCGGTACGGTAACGCAATGACTTTTTTCTTTATACTCAAACCGTTTTTAAATTTTTTAAAAATGAGAGATTATTTTTGGACGTGGACCGTTCCTATGTAATGCCTTTTGAAGGGACTGTTAATCGATATAATTTCTTGACATTCACCCTTGGACTTTTTCCCCGTTTTAATACTGGGGACACTGGGGAGGGGACGTTTTTCTTTGTTTTATTTTAATTTATAATTTTTTTTTTAAAAGGGAAAATTTGTTCCAGAACCACCCCCATATCCAGGAGCTATGTTCGGGGGGGGGGAAAATAGGGGGGGGACAAAACAACAGACCCAAAAAAATAATGAATTTAGAAATTTTTACAACACAAGGTTTTAATATTTTTTTTCACTATCATATTTTTTTAAAAAAAGGGGAAAACCACCTCAAGTTAAAAAAACCTTAAACTTTTCTTCATTTTAAATATATATGTGTGAGTCATGAGGAAAAGGTGTATGAATTATATATATATATATAAATTGCAATGATAGGGTTTTATTTTTCACCCCTAGTGATACATAAAAACCAAAAAAAACAGTAGCAATAAGTTTTTCAAACAAATGGCTTAAGAACTGAAAAAGTTACACTTTAAATTTTGTATACAAAATTTTTGGGTTGGTATCCTAGTTTTGGTGACAAGTTTTGCTCAAAATTTAAAAAAAAAAAACTATCTTTTCTATGTTTTCACTAGAAAATTAAATAAAAATATGATGATAAATAAATTAATTTTTTATGTTTGATTTCAAAAAAATTTTCTATTTGGAAAAGACCTTGGGGTTAAGTGAAAAATTTTAGTCGGTGAACGTTTCAAAACACATATTATGAATTTTAAAAAACGAAGGTTTAAATTTACTTATTAGTTTTGCATAATTCATAAAAACCTATTTTAAATACTATAAATAAACCCTCCTTTTAAATGAATCTGACCAATTTACTCAAAAGTTAATTTACCCTTTTCTCAACTTAAAAAGGGGGATAGGAAAAATTTATCAGAACCCCCTCAACATGTCTGGGTTTTCAGCTTATATTTTGTTCAGTTCAATTTTAACCTGGCTAAATAAAAACATGGTCGTGTTTTTCCTTTATAAATGCGAGGAACTAATATTAAAAAAAATTTTTTCTTCCGTTTAATGTTTTTAAAACCTACAAGGTGAAATAAAACAAAATTTTCTTAGCGTAATTATTTTAAAATGGATCATAGTAAACATAAAACTGGGGTTCAAGTCAACAGACAAAAACATTAACACTTATGTCAAAAGGTCTAAAACAAGTATATTGCCAAAAATTTAAAAAAAGGTAGGTGCGTGATAATTTCACCTTTTTTGACCTTCATAATTTAAAAGCGGGGCACTTTCTAAGTCACCCCCTTTAAGCCATTGGGCAAATTTTCCTCCCTCTTTTTTTTACCCAAAACTCATCCATTCCAATAGGGGAGGTGCATTCCATTCTTTATTAAAATTTATTTTTTAATCATTCGCCCCTTGGGGATTTTTTTTTAAAAAAAATTTTTTTTCGGGTGGGGGTTTGATCCCGTCATCCGTCATCCCCCCCCTCTTTAAAAACGGCCCCGTCCAGAAAAACCCTCCATGTTTTTTATTAAATTACACTATGTCTATCCTTTGAGAAGTGATAGAAGGGATTTAAGTGAAAAAAGAGAGACAAAAAATGTCTTTCAGCCCATGTTTCAAAAAATGTTTGAAAAAAGGGGTGTAGTTAACTGCGAACGATGAAATTTACGTAAACAATACAAAAAAAAAATTTAGTCACCAAAAATGGAGGTTCCTTAACACGATGGATGCTTTTAGTTTAATATCTTGAAAAGATTCATTAATTTAAAAAAAAAATTGGGAAAGGGGCCCAAAATTTTTATTTTTAATGATTTCGTTCGTGTGCCCCTTTCGAGTCAAGTTGAAAAGTGGATGTTTTGTTCTCGCACTCTTTGGGGAAATCCTTCTCTGGTTTGTCCTCTTGTCAAGCCAAGTTGAAGAAGTGATGTTTTTGTGCTCTTTGGGGATTCCTTCTCTGGATGTCCTTTTGTAAGTCAAGTTGAAAAATGATGTTTTGTTTGTTCTTTGGGGATTCCTTCTCTGGTTTGCCCTTGTGTAAGTCAAGTTGAAAAATGATGTTTTGGTGTTCTTTGGGAATCTTCTCTGGATGTCCTCGTTGTCGAGCAAGTTGAAGAGTGATGTTTTGGTGCTCTTTGGGGATTCCTTCTCTGGATGTCCTTGTTGTGAGCCCAAGTTGGGAGAGTGATGTTTTGGTGCTTTTTTTGGGGAGTCCTTCTCGGGATGTCCTCTTGGAGTCAAGTTGAAGAGTGATGTTTTGTTCGTTCTTTGGGGATTTCCTTCTCTGGATGTCCTTTGTTGTGGTCAAGTTGAAGGTGATGTTTTGTGCTCTTTGGGGATTTCCCTTCTCTGGATGTCCTCGTTGTGAGCCAAGTTGGAGAGTGATTTTTTTGGTGCTCTTTGGGGAGTCCTTTTTCTGGATGTCCTCTTGTCAAGTCAAGTTGAAAGTGATGTTTTTCTGTTCTTTGGGGAGTCCTTCTCTGGATGCCCTTTGTTGTGAGTCAAGTTGAAGAGTGATGTTTTGTTGTTTTTTGGGGAGCCCTTTCTCTGGATGTCCTTTGTGAGTCAAGTTGAAGAGTGATGTTTTGTGTCTTTGGGGAGTTCCTTCTCTGGATGCCCTCGTTGTCGAGCCAAGTTGAAGAGTGATGTTTTTTTTTGGGATGCTCTTTTAGGGAGTCCTTCTCTGGATGTCCTCGTTGTAGAGCCTAGTTGAAGAGTGATTTTTTTTGTTCTCGCACTCTTTGGGGAGTTTTTCTCTGGATGTCCTCGTTGTAGAGCCAAGTTAAAGAGTGATGTTTTGTGCTTTGGGGATTTCCTTCTCTGGATGTCCTCGTTGTAGAGTCAATTTTGAAGAGTGATTTTTTTTTTTTGATGCTCTTTGGGGGGGTTCCTTCTCTGGAGGGTCCTTTTTGTAGAGTAAATTTTTGGGGAAGATTTGGTGTTTTGTGCTCTTTGGGGGGGGTCCTTCTTGGATGTCCTCGTTGTCAAAGTCAATTTGGGAAGAGTGATGTTTTGTTCTCGCCCTCTTTGGGGAGTCCTTCTCTGGGGGGTCCTTGTTGTAGAGTCAAGTTGAAGAGTGATGTTTTGTGCTTTTTGGGGGGAGTCCTTTCTGGTTGTCCTCGTTGAAAGGTCAAGTTAAAAGAGTGATATTTTTTTTCGATGTTCTTTGGGGGAGTCCTTTCTGGATTCCTTGTTGTAGAGTCAATTTGAAAAGTGATTTTTTTGTTTCGATGCTTTTTGGGGGGAGTCCTTCTCTGGATGCCCCTTGTTGTAGGTCAAGTTGAAGAGTGATGTTTGGAGCTCTTTGGGGAGCCCTTTCTCTCGATGCCCTCTTTTTGTAGAGTAAATTTTTTAAAGAGTGTTGTTTTGTTTCGATGTTTCTTTAGGGTTTTTCCTTTCCCTCTGGATGCCCTTGTTGTCGACCCAAGTTGAAAAAGGTGATTTTTGTGCTTTTTTGGGGGGGGAGTCCTTCTCTGGATGCCCTCGTTGTAGAGTCAAGTTGAAGGTGATGTTTTGTTTCGATGCTCTTTGGGGAGCCTTTTGGTTTGTCCTTGTTGTAGAGTCAAGTTGAAGAGTGATTTTTTGTTTCGATGCTTTTTTTGGGGAGTCCTTCTCTGGATGTCTTTTTGTAGAGTCAAGTTGAAGAGTGATGTTTTGTGTCTTTGGGGAGTCCTTTCTGGATGTCCTCGTTGTAGAGTCAAGTTAAAAGAGGGATGTTTTCTTTCGATGCTCTTTGGGGAGTCCTTCTCTGGTTTTCCCTTTGGGTTTGTAGAGTCAAGTTGAAGAGTGATGTTTTTTTTCGATGCTCTTTGGGGTTTCCTTCTTGGATGCCCTTGTTGTAGAGTAAAGTTGAAGAGTGATTTTTGGTGTTTCTTTGGGGAGTCCTTTTCTCGATGTCCTCGTTTTTTAGAGCAAGTTAAAAGATTTGATGTTTTTTTTTCGATGCTCTTTATGGAGTCCTTTTTGGGATGCCCTCGTTGTCTAGCCAAGTTAAAGAGTGTTTGTTTTGTCTTTTTTGGGGAGCCCTTTTTCTGGAGTCCTCGTTGTCGAGTCAAGTTGAAGAGTGATTTTTTTGTTCTCGCACTTTTTTGGGGAGTCCTTCTCTTTTTTGTCCTCTTTGTCGACCCAAAGAAAAAGAGTGTGTTTTGTGCTCTTTGGGAGCCCTTTCTCTGGATGTCCTCTTGTCGAGCAAGTTAAAAGGAGGGGTTTTTGTTCTCGCACTTTTTGGGGGTCTTTCCTGGATGTCCTCGTTGTAGAGTAAATTTTGAAGAGTGATGTTTTTTTCGATGCTCTTTAGGGAGTCCTTTCTGGGGTCCTCGTTTTAGAGCCAAGTTGAAGAGTGATTTTTTGTGCTCTTTGGGGAGTCCTTCTTGGATGTCCTCGTTGTCGAATCAAGTTGAAGGTGATGTTTTGTTTCGCACTCTTTGGGGGGGCCTTTTTTTGGATGTCTACGTTGTCGAGTCAAGTTGAAGAGTGATGTTTTTTTTCTCGCATTTTTGGGGGTCCTTCTTTTGGATGCCCCTCGTTTGTAAAGCCAAGTTGAAGAGTGATGTTTTGTGCTTTTTGGGGGGGTTTCCTTTCTGGTTTTTCCCTCGTTGTCAAAGTCAAGTTGAAGAGTGATGTTTTGTTTTCCCCCCCACTCTTTGGGGGTCCTTCTCTGGATGTCCTCGTTTTCGAGGTCAAGTTAAAGGGAGTGATTTTTTTTTTCGATGCTCTTTGGGGTAGTCCTTTTTGGAAATGTCCTCGTTGTCGAGTCAAGTTAAATTGTGATTTTTTGTTCTCGCACTTTTGGAGAATCCTTTCTGGATGTCCTCGTTGTCGACCCAAATTTTTTTTAAATTGGGGAAGGGAGGGGGGGGGATTGTAGGATTCTCTTCTCTGCAAGTCCTAGGTTGGATTTCGTCGTGATATTTTTATGGGTTTTGTATTGATATTATATTTATATATATTTTATTTGAAAATAAAAAATTGTTGACCCCCCAAAAGACAATATTTTTAAAACTCTTTTTCGGTAATTGGGGGATGGAAAATTTTTGGCCCGTGTAATATCCTGCAAAACAAAAGTTTTTGGGCCCAAATTTCTTCCCTTCTTCATCAAATTTTGCGTAAAACCCCGAAGGGTAGAAAGACGGGGTTTGCTAATAATAAAAATAAAAATTCATCAAATTTGGGGAATAGTGAACACCAATGGCTTCCCTGAAGCGTCAGTCCCCCATGTACGGGTACATGGATTTATTTAAATTAAAATGTGTTATCATAATTTGTGCTAATAAATCTTTCTTTATTTCCCTTTAATGTGTATCCTCAATTTCTCCCCAGGGTTCATTCTTCATTCTTTCTGGGGGAAGTCGTAGCAAGGAGTATACAAGATCGGAATGGTGTTTTAAAAAACTTCACTTAGTAGTTTATTAGCCCCCCAAATTTACTTAATGTTTCTTATTTATCGTTTTTGGGAAAAATCTTCTTATTGCTTTGGTTTTTTCTATGTCTGCTGTGATACCCTCTGAAAAAATATTTTTGTTAGGAAATTTACTTGTTTACACAAAATGACGTTTTTGGAAGTTTTCGGTCACTCCCCTTTTTTTAAATTTTCTTAATAACAAAAAAAAGTTTTTTTCCTACCCCTTTTTTTTTAGAAAAATACTATTGGTTTTTTATAATTTCGGACTACACCACTGGACTTATCCCAATTTTATCATGAGTTTCTAAGGTATCTTTTTACGCCTGCCGTGACTATACGGCCCCAAACCAAAGATACGACTTAAAATTTAAAATGGCGTTTTGATTTTTTTCTTGTAATTGACACTTTTAAAAATTTTTTTAAACCCTTGGAAAATCATTTAATTTGACTCAATTCGCACATAGGTGGATGCATGCAAATAAGTTGGAAAAATATTTTTTTGCTTCAGTCTGTAGAAAAAAACTTTATTAGGTATTATTACAATCTTAGATTTTTATTGAAATTGTGCATGGAATAAATTCCTTTTACCCCATTTTTGTGTTGATAAAATTTGGGGCCCCTATAATTTTAATACCAAAAAAAAATCAGAACTGTAAATTTTGACTATATATGTATTTATTTTTTTTTTAATAGCTAGGTTTCACAAAATTGGGGGGAGTAAAAAAGCGTAAGTGACCCTATCCAGCTTTAAAAGTTTTGGGAAATACATGCAAAATTTGATTAATTTTCTTATCCAGGCTATAATCCATACTTTTAAATTCTTTGTTACAGGTAAATTTTTAAAAAATTGTTTAGGGAAAAATTTGGTGATAAAGGGACCCAAACTTTGATGTCGTGGAAAATGTTTTCGGAAGCAAAATCAGGGGGCCCCCACTCTTTTAAGATCACGGGCGCTTTTTAAATTGAAGATGAATACGTAAAAAATTATATTTGCAAAATTATGTTGATGAGCCCAAAAAAAGAGGGGGGAACTGTTTTCTGTTAATGGTGAAAATTGCAATGAGATCATCAAGTTGTACGGAAGATAATGAAGTGGGTTTCTGATAAAGAATGTGTCTCTATTGGAATGGACAACTTTCAAAGAAAAGAAGAAGATGTTGATGATTGTGATCAAATAAAAGATCAAAAAATTTTGGGCAGGGATAAAACGGGATATAGCACAGATACTTTTGTTAAAAATTTTTTAATCAACCATATTCTATGACAAATGCTCTTTTGTGTTCCAAACACAATGCTGAAATTTTAAACCCGGTTTCTTCGAATGGAATAAATTTTTAGAGGGGAAATTTAGAATCTACTTTGTGAAATAAAGAAAAAAAGTGGGATTAGAAGAGGAAATTTTTAAAATTTGCCTTAGAGCTAAAATTCTAGAAAAGAAACAAGTATTACTTTAGCGATATTATTCTTTACTTGAAAGAAAAAATAGATGGATCACCTCAGTACAGAGGAAAAATTCTCTCCTCATTCTAGCAAAGTAGAAACTAGAAATTTTTAAGTGGATTTATAGATGTGGTTAAGGATATGAAGGAGGAAATACTATCCTATAATTTTGAGGAAAAACAACTGCAATACAAGAAAAGTTTTGGCTTTTACCCATCTTCTTAGATAATAAAAAAAGGAAGATACTGTTTTTATTGAATTTTGGGGTTTTGGGGGAAATGGAAGAATTGAGCAAGGTTTTTAAAAAATGAAATTTAATAAGTGGATTTCAAAATTGTTTCTGTTTCTGATTTCCACGCAATCGATAGAAAAAAATCCTCAATTTGAAGGACAGGAAAATGATTTAATTTTTTATTTAAAGGGTTTTCCAGTTTATAATTTGGAATTTTAAAAAGTTCTTCATTTTTAACAAAACCCCAAACTTAAGTACAAATTTTTAAAAATTTAGAAAAGACAAAAAAAAAGAAAAATTTTTAAACTCAAATTAATTTATGTCAGTATTGTCAGAAAAAAACGATAAAAGTAAACCTTTGGGCTAGTTCATAAACAATACGGGGGAACTTTAAAAAATTTTTTATGGCGGGGGGAAATCCCCGCTATTTCTAAAACCCCACAAACTGTGCAGCAGCGTAGAGAGCAAAAACCATATCCAGCTGTTTTTAGAATCCCCGAAAAAAATATGATTTATTTAGAAAAGGTGTCAAAAAATAACCGATGATATTATGTTATCCCGAAAATTTGGGTTTAACCAAACGAAATTGTTGAAAAAAATTTGGGGCTACTGATTTTAAGGTTTAAGGGGTTTAAAAACCCCCCTAAGTGGATCCTGTGCCGGATGTAAAAACCCGTGAGAATTGGTAAGTAATTATTTTGTTTTTTTTGCGTTGTTTTTTTTTTTATTAAAATTATTTAAAGGCTATGTGCACGTTGGTATGCGACTCGTTTTGGAAACCCTTAAATTTTTTTCAGGTTAAATTTTCCCTTTTGGGTATGTCTCCCAAAAAGAATATCCAAAAAAACGTTAAAAAATTACTCCCCTTTTTTCGTAATCTACTTGACATTTCCCGTAGTTTTTTTAGGTTTTTTTTATAAAAAACCTTTTAAAAAACATTGGGGTATTTTAAAAATTTCCCCCTATTTTCAATTCGTTGCTTTAAAAAAAATTTTTTTTTATAAGAAAGAAAAAAATAAGTTTTTTATGAGACAAATTTCCTCTCTTTTTGGGGGGGTTTTTTTTTAAATTGGTTTGATGGGTTTTTAGGTAAAAAATTTTAAAAATTAAAATTAATTTATTTTTGTTTTTAGCCCCTTCCCCTCTAAACCAATATTTTCATTTTTTGGGGTTTTTAGTTAAAAAGCTCTTCACTCCCCCCAATTTTTTAAAAAACCCGGGAAGATTGTTAAAAAACCCCGGCCCGTCATTCCGGGGGGGCCCCCCCCAACTGATTGATGCTTTTAAAATGTGATTTAAAATGAAAGTAATAATAAGTTTTGGGTTTTTTGTATAAGCATTTAATTTTTTTCCCCCCCCAAAAATGGCCCTTTGGAAAGGGAAAAGATTTACTAGCGGTAATCATTTTAAACAAGGGTGGAGGAAAAAAACTCGAGGTGTGGAAAAAAAGATTTTAAAAGGGTTTTTCACCCATAAAAAAGAAAAAAATTTAAGTCTACAACCATAGAAGTATTTATTTTTGGGGGAATTTTTAAACAAAATAAAATACTATCGTAATTTTTAAAAACTATGGATAGATTTAAAAAAAATTTTTAAAAGGGGGTTTTTTTAAAAAGCCTTTATGTGAAAATTGGGTAAAAATAGATTTTCAGTTTATTGTTAGGTACTTTTAAAAAATTACTTTTGGGAAATTTTTTAAAAATAACTTAATTATTCATTTAATAAATTTTTTAAGATCTTACGATTTAAATATATTTTAATGTTTAAATGCGGGTGTTCTACTTCTTTAAAAGTGGTTTTTTGTTTAAACGAAACACCTTTTTAAATCCATTCCCCTTGGAAAAATTTTCACCAAAGTTTAAATTATAAATTTTGTAAAAAAAACCCCGGCCCCCCCTTTAAAACAAAAGGGGTAGACGTTTAATGCCCGAGCTAATTTTTGTCAGAAAAATTGGACAATACTATAAATTCATGATTTATTATTCCTTTTTTTATAAAAGGTAGAATATAATATAAATAGGTGCAAAACCAAAGTGATTTAAAGTATTTAAAAAAAAAGATTAAGTAAAGTTTTAATTTTAAAAGATGTAAATAGCCAGGAAAAAAAAATGTAGGAACGGAATGAGGGCCCGGGGTCTTTCTGAAAATTTTTCCCCAATTTTTATCGAAAACGGCGTGCGTGAAAAAGCTCAAAAAAAAAACACATCAAACTGTGAAAATTTTTGGGGTTTTTTGGAAAGAGTCTTATATAAAAAAATAAATTAAGAATTATGATCTTTCCCCCGCGTTACTCATCTATCCAATTAGGAAAAAACTTTTACAGGGAGGAAAATTTGTCTAAGTAAAAAGCTTTTTTTAAGGGTTTTTTCATTATAAAAAAAATTTTTAAAAAACAAAAACCCAAAAGGGAAAAATGGGAAATTTTTAAATGCCCCGATGTGTTTTAAGGTTTTATAAAAAAATTTTGAAAAATTTACGTTTTTTTTCCCAAAATTTTTTACGGAAAAGGGTTTTAGTTTTTTTTGGGGTTTTTGAGTTTTTATCGCGGTAACATGCTGCCCCCTTGGATTTACCCCTTTAAAAACTTAAAAAGTGGACCGTTCGCAAAGCTGTGTCGTTTAATTCCCCAAAAAAGTCTGCACTTTTTCCGGAGCCTTTGCAAAATTTTTTTTTTCCCCTTTTTACCAAAAATTTTTTAAAAAGTATCCTTTCTTTTTATGCACTATATAATTTTTAATTATTAAATTTTTTAAAAAAAATTAGTTCTTTGAAAGTATTTTTTGGAAAAAAAATATTTTCTTTTTATTTAAACAAAAAATAGCCTCTTTTTTTAAAGATAAAAGATTATTTCCAAGATCATACAGCACAAAATATTTCACAACCAAGATTTTAAACATTTGTTTTTAACCCGCTTCGGTGGCCCCCCGGCTAAGGCCCCCCTCTCGCAATATATAGATGCCTTTTAAAAAAGGGAAATTTTGATTTCCCTCCCGGGGGGGTGGGGATAGGATGGTTTTTCCCAAAAAAGGGTTTTCCCCCCCTCTCCTCAAAAAAAAATTCGGTACACTTAATCTTAAAACAACCCACATTTTCCCCCCCCGTTAGCGTAAAATTTAAAACTAAGTTATAACCCAAATTTTTTAAGAAACCCGTGTTTTTAAAAAAAAACCCAAAAAAAAAATCGTATGCCCAAAATTAAAAAATTTTAAACCTTACGGGTATATTTATAAATTTCTTTTCACATAAAAAGGTTTTTATTAATTTTTAGTAAGGGGGTTTTTTAAAATCTTTTAAAAAAAAATTTGGGAAATTTTCTATTCAATTTTAACCCAAAAATTTTTGTGCTTCAACACATTTTAAAAAAAAAGAAAAAATTTAAAATTTTGAAATGAAATTCTGTGATCATATTAACCGGACCAGAATAAACTAAAAAAATTTTTTAAAAAAAAAAAATTGATTTATTTAATTTCAAAAAAAATTTTGGTATAGGGCCTAAATATAGGGTTTATTTTCTAAATAAATTTTTTTTAAAATTTTTTAAAATTTTCCCCCTTTTCCAAAATAAGGTTTTTAGGAAAAATCAATGGGGGGGCCACATTTTTTAAAAATTTTTTTGGGTAAATGCGAAAAACTGGTGACCCCAAAAAACCCTACAACAAATACAATGATTTGCCGTACGATTCCCCCTGGAGCACAATGTAGTGACAAAATTTTGGTAATTGTTTGTGCGTTATTAAAAGGGGAGATTTTGGCCCCGTTTTAAAATTTCACAAGAGAAACAATTATTTACGGGGGGGCCCCCCTTTTTCAAAAGGTGACAGAGTACCTGGGGTATGAGATGAATTGGACCCCCCCATTTTGACTTTTTGGTATTAATTTTTTTCACACGAGGGGTTTTTCATGGTGTCTACCCGAGACAAAAAGACGCTTGAACGCTGTTTTTCCCCTTATATAAAAAAAAACCCCGGGGGTTTTTGGCGAACCAAACCCTTTTTAAAAGAGAAGAGTAAATTTGAGCCCCCTAAAATTTGGGCCCCCCAACTTTTAAAAATTCAATTTTTTTTTTGATTGCGATGTTTTTTTTGTTTTTTCCCCGGATTGTTCAGAAAAAATTTTCGTTTTTTCCCCTTTTGATGGGCCCCCCAAGTGAACGTTTTTTTTGGGGGGGGGCAACTTCACGTGCCCCCCCCCCCGGGAAAAAAATTTAAGTTTTTATGATCGCAATCGTTTTTTTTTGGTTTTTTCCCCGGGTTTTTCCCGGGGTTTTTCCGAAAAAAAATTTTTTTTGTTCCCATTCGTTTTTTTTCCCCAAAAAAGAGGGTAAATTTTTTTGGGGGGTTTTGTTTATGTGAGGGCCAACTTCCCCGGGACCCCCCCCCCCCCCCCACACACTTTTTAAAAATTTTTTAAGTTTTTTTTATTGCAATCGTTTGTTATTCGTTTGCTCCGGATGGTTCCCCTAAAAAAATACGAAATTTTGGGTTTTTTTAAAAAAAAACAATGACTTATTTACAGTGGAGTGGGGTTTTGGGGATCCTTATCCCCAAATCCACCCTTTTTTTCCCAAAATCCCCCACACAAACCCACACACAACTACACGCAAACAGGCCACCCCACTTCGCAATTAAAAATTTTTTTCTTGGCTATTTTATTTTGTTCAAGGTTTTTTTTTAATTTTTTTTTTTGTTGTAGGAGTCACCTTTTTATTTAAAAATTTTTAATATTTTTTGTTTGAAGTTTTTTTTTTTTCTTATTAAAAATATTCAAAAAATTTTTTTTATGTTTTTTTTTTTTTTTAAAATTTATTTTAGAAAAAAAGTGTTTTTTTCCCCTTTTAAAAGGTTTTTTAAAATTAATAAAAATTTTTTTTTCATTATCCCCAGCTCTTTTCCCCCCTTATTTGGGTTTAAATAAAAAAATTTGAAATTTTTTTTTTTTTAATTTTCTTTAGTTTTTTTCCCGATTATTGTCCTTTGTTTTTTTGGTTTGTTCGTTTTTAGATCTTTTTGGGGGCCCTTTTTAAACCCAAAAACCCCCCGTTGTCGGATCGCAACTAGCAAAAAAACGTAATTTTTTTGTTAAAATAGTTTAAACGCAACCCAATCGTTGTGGAATGTGGGGCCCCCTTTTGTCGGGAGGAGTTTCTTTTCCTCTCTTGCGTTTATGTAGTTCCCAAAATAATAGAAGTTATTTGTCTAGAAAACCCAACGTTAAAAAAGGATAGTAAGGAATACAGGATTTTCAATTAAAATTACGTGTTTTTAAACCCTTTTAAAAATTTTTTTTTAAATAATAATTTTTAATTTGAAAACATTAATATGAATTTGACAAGTGTAATTACGAGTGATTTTGGGTTTGCGTTATTGTGAGTCCGACCAGGGGGGTATGTTGGTTGTAGACGGGCCATTACAAACTCTAAAAAAAACCCGTGTTACTAGTGTGATGAATTTGGCCCTTTTTTGTGAGCGATTGTGCCCTCAGGTTTAAAAAAAGTGCACCCCTTTTGTGTCTAGTCTCTAGGTCTATAGCATTGACATTACCCCCCCCTTCTACCCTCAACCAGTGGGGCTACAGAATTAGGGTCTTTCCCGAAGCGTTGACATACACCTTCTTTGGTTTGCTATTATTACAGTTTTTGATGTAGTAAGTAGTAGCTTTGGTCACAAAGAAGCTTTAAAACCCCCCTTGGTGGCGTAGTTTGCTAACACGCTACTCGTGTTGAGCTGGGCTGCTGAGGACGAGGGATCGAGGTTCGAATCTCGGTCAGGTGAACTGGGGGTGGTTTTTTTCCCAAATAGTTTTCCTCTCTCCCCCAACGCAAATCGGGTTCACTTCTCTAATTTTACCCCCCCCAATTTCCCAATCCCTTAGCATAATTTTTTACTTAACGCGTTTTAACCCAAAAGGGTAGTAAGACCAGTGCTAAATATTTTATTATTAAATTTTTCACAAAGAAGCGGTTGGCGGAAAAAGTCAAAATTTTTCCATTTTAGTGCTTACAAAGAAGGGAAAATTTTGTCATTGAAAATGATTTATTCAAATCCCAAACAATGTTTTTAAATGGGGGGCCCAGACCTTTGACGAAAAAAAAATAGAGTAAAATAAGTAAAAACCTAAATCTCTAGAAAAAAAACTACAAATTTTTAACCCAAAAATTTTAAGAATTTAAATTAAAAAAATTGAATGAATTTTTCGACTAAATCAAACACCGCTTTACAAAGTTAAACCAAAAAAAAAGCTATGCAATGAAAGTTTTTTTTAAAAATAATTAAACTCGTGATTCGGGAACTTAGCGGTTTAAAAATTTTACGCCCCTTTTTTTGAAAAACCGAATTTTGAACTAATAAAATTTTTTTTCGGAACAACCGGAAAAACGAAGAACAAACGTTTTAAAACAAAAAAAATTTTTTTTTACAAGTGGGGGGGGGGGGGGGGGTTTTGTAAGGGGGAAAAATGAGAATACTGAAAGGGGGGGGGGGGATGGGGGGGGGGGGGAGGGGGGGGTGGGGAAGGGGTTTTTTAGCAGCGATGGGGGGGGAGGGGGGGTTTTGTGGAGATCGGTTTTTTTTTTTTGTACTCATTAAAATAAAAGGGGTGTTGGGAGGGTTGATGTGTGTGGGTTTGGGGGGATGGGGGGTTTGGGGGGAGGAGGGGGGGGGCCCGGGGACGTGACTGGGGCTGCTGGAGGGGGGGGGGGGTGTTGAAGCGCCGCCCGGGAGGCCCGGAGGGGGTGGGGGGGGACTGCATAGGGGGAAAGGGGGTTTTTCTCTCCCTCTTCGGGGGGGGAAACGCTTATGGACCTGACCCTTACTCCAAACCCCCTTGATGGTAGCCCTTTAGCAAAGTTGGGGGAATTAAGAATTAAAAATTTTTTAAATTCAGTAAAAAATTCTTCTGGGGAGGGTATTTGGGACCCGAACCCTGATGGTCAGGGATTTGAAAGTTTTTTTCTCTCTCCAAGAGGGAGGGTAGCTTGGGACCTGAACCCTGTGGTCAGGTTTTGGGAAAAATATTATTCCCCTCTAAATAAATAAAACTTTTTTTTTTTAACCTGTTTTTTTAAAATATTCATTGATCATATATATATATTAGTACAAATTCTTTAAAAGTCTTGGGTTTTTTAAATTTTCGTTTGTCTTTCCCACTTAAAAAATTTTGTTTTGTGTCGCCAAAGATAGTTCAGCCCGCGTTTGGGGCGCTTTTAAAAACCAAATTCTGTATCTCCCCCCAAAGTTTTGCCGGGGAAGACCCCTTTCCCCCCAATACCCCAGCGTCCTTTGTTCGGCTCGCCCCCCGGCTCGTGATCTCTTGCCCCTTAAAGGTACAAAAATTTGTAGGCCCGATACTTTTCGGTTCTGGAGTTTTTCCCGCGGTCGGTTCCCCCGCTCGATCCGTCCGTCGTGAAAAAAGGGTTTTTGTGGGCAGGGGGGTCTTCGCGAGTTTTGGGGTTTTGTCCCCCCCTTTCCCCGTTGTGGGGGCATTTGATGTCGACCGTTCTGGGAGGAGGGAACTGGGCCTCGAAAAAACCCCGGATTAGGGGATCCAGCCAGTCCCAAAAAGGTCAAACCCACTCGCTGTAATTTTGGGGGGGTCTCGCGATTTTTTCCCCCAAGTTTTGTCGAGTTTAATTTAAACATGTCCCCAGAAAAAAACCCAAAACCGTCAAAACATTTAAAATGGAGGGTCCCCTACCCCCGCTCGCTTTATAGCTCGGGGGATAGGGAGGGACATCCCCTCCACCCCTCCTCAAACCCCCTTCGTTTCGTTTCCACAAACCCAAACCCATTTGACTACGCAAAAATTTTCCCCGGGAAAAAGTTGACTTTTTTTCCAAAAAAAGGTAGACGTCGGGAAAAAACGAAGCTTTCAAATTTCCTTAGGTAAAAACCCCCCCGTGATGGGTTACCTTTCTTATTTGGTGGAAGGTCCGGGATTGTCTCGACCCCCTTGCTATTTTAAACAGTTCAGTCGACCATTTTTTAAAAAACCCCTTTTTATACTTGCTGTACGGATTCGAGTGGAAAAGATGTTCCAAACACCTGAGGGTTCCCGCTTCAATCCCAGTCATGGGGAAAGATCGGGAATTGGGGTTTAAAATCTAAAATTTTTTAAAATTTTTCATTGATCGGGCTTAAAATTTTTTGGGGGTTTTGACAAGAATCCTCTTACCTTTAAAAAAGCGGGTTCCTTCCCAAGGGTTGGGGTTCTTTGGTGGAGGCGTACGGCTCGGGTTGGAAAAATATTTTTCTTCTAAAAGTGGGGGGTGATTGGGGTTTAATGGGGTACATTTGGGCTTAGTTTTTTTTCCCCTCCCAAACCGCGGGGTTAAAAGGAAAAATCCCCCCCTTTTTTCCCGGGGGGTTTTTTTGGGGGGGGTGGGGGGGGGCCCGGGATCAGGCAAAAAACCCCTTAACAGCCGCAAGTGTTTAAAAAACCCAATTTTCCTTTTAAATATCTGAATCCCTTTTCCCTTTTTAAAAAAACTATCCCTTTAAATTTTAAAAAACCCCTTTTAAATTTTCCCCTTTCCAAATTTTTTAAAAATTTTTTCCCTTTTAAAAACCCACCCAAAATTTTTAAACCCTCTACAAAGAAACCCTTACATTAACCCCCCCCCTTTCTCAAATTTCATCACCCTTTTATAAATTTTTCATTCCTTTTTCTTTTAAAAAATTCTTTATTAACACTTATCATTTTTTAAACCCCCCTTTTTTAAAAAGCCCTTTTAAAAAACCCCCATCTAAACCCCTTTTCCTTTAAAAATTTTTAAAAACTTATGCACACTACTTCTTTTAAAATATCTTTTTTAAAAAATTTTTTTTTCCCAAATACTTTTAAAAATTTTTAAATTTTCCCCCATATTTTTCTCCTTCTCATTTTAAAAAATTTTTCTCAAATTTTCAACCCTTTTTTTCCTTTTTTTTTTTCCCCTTTTAACTCCCCTTTTTTCCCCCTATCAACTCTCCCAAATCTCTCCCCTTCTTTTTCAAAAACTTAAACTAATTTTTCCATTTTTTACCCAAATTCATCCCATTTATTTATCATATTCCTTAAAAATTTTAAAAACATTCCATTCTAAATTCAACCTTTTTTCCTTTTAAAATTTTTTTGCTTCAATTCCCTTTTTTTACCTTTTTTTTTAAAAATCATCTTAAAAATTTTAAAACCCTTTAATTTCTTTTAACGCTTTCAAAATCCCTTTTAAAATACTTTCCCAAAAACCCTTCACAAAATCGCTAAAAACCCTATCATAATAATTTTAACAATTTTCCCCCAAAATTCAAAAATTTAAAAATTAAATTTTTTAAAAAAAACCATTTAAAAATTCACCACTTTTTTTTCCCCCCCATTATTTCCCCAAATTTTAACACATCACATCCCTTTTTTTCACCCCCTTAAACCCCTTTATAATAAAACCCAAATTTCTTCCAATTACAGATTCGGGCTCACCATATCATCATCCCCCTTTTTTCATACTTTCAACGCTTACATCAATTAAAAATCATCTACTCCCACTATCTTTTCACCCAATTTTTTATTTTAAAAACATTTTAAATACACCCCCAAATTTTTCCCATTTCAACACTTTTTAAAAAAAAAAACCCTTTTTTTTTCAAACTTTCTTTACATTTTCACTTTTCAAATCCATTTCAACACTATCATACATTACCCCCTTTATTTTACATCGCCTTTTTTAATCCCCTTTATATACATCCCCTTTCATACATACTTAAAAAACCCACTTTTCATGCACCCACCATTTATACAGCCCACTATATCTCCCCCTTTTTAATAAAACCACTTTTTGCTTAATTTTTACAGATTCATGCTTTCCCCCTAAAAATTTCACCACTTATACATTACCACTATCATACATCGAATTTTGTCTTAAAAACACTACCAAAATCCCATATCATACTTTTTCCCCTTTTTAACCCACCACTATCATACTAAAATTAAACCATACATACATTAAAAAACTTAAATATCACTATCAAAATCACCATTTTCTTATTTCCCACTTTTTTTTTTACCCCGAAATTTTAATCATCACTATCATACATCCCCCAATATCATAATCCCCCAAATCATACATCCATTACAAACAAAAAAACTTAAAACCTATCAACTTAAACCTTTTTCATTTTTTCCCCTTTGTTCTGCCCCGGATTCCCCGAAAAGAGGGGGGGGAAGGGAACAGCCCTGATTTTATCGGGGGGGAACCCCCTTGGTTTTTTTTTAAAAAAAAAAAAATTTTCCAGATTTTTAACAGTATTTGAAGCGGGTCTTAGGGCTTCCTTCCCCCCATTAGGGTAAAAAATTAAATTAAAAGTTAGGGTAAAGCAAAGTTATAATCGAAATTCTTTTTTTTTCCCCAATCCTTTTTTAAAATTCTTTACAAGATTCCCTTTTAAAAAAATTTAATTACTTAAAAACTTTTATCCCCTTTCATAAAAATTCTTTTAAAAGATTCTTTACGTTTAAAAGTTATTAAATTGAAATTTAGGAATTTTAAAGGGAAAATAACTTCGTCGAAAAGTATTAACCCATCTACTTAATATTACATATATATATTTTTTTTTTCCCTCTAAAAATTTTCAAAGATTTTTTACGTGGTTTTTTTTCAAGGAATGATGATCTAAGGTGCTAGACTTCAATCCCAGTTCAGGCAAAAACCGTTTTTTAAAAAGTAAATTTTAAGAAAAATCAATACGGTTTTCCCTTCCCCCTTTTGGGGGTTTCCCCCAAAAATTAAAAAGTTTATTTCCCGGGAAGTTTTAATAAAAAAATTTTTTTTTTTTCCCCCTCTTTATTAATTCTTTAAAGTTCTTCTTTTTTAAAAAATTATTTTCTTTTTAAAAATTTATCCCCATTTGTCATAATTCTTTTACAAGATTTATCGTTTAAAAGTTAATTCTTTGGGGGGTTTTTGGGGTTAAGCTTAAATATTTTCAGTACGAAAAAATTTTAAACCCCCCTTCAAATTTTTTGGTTTTTAGTCAAAAATTCGATCATTATTACCTTAAAAAAACATAAGTCCTTTTTTAAATTTCTTAGCCCAAAAAATTCAAACGGTTTTTAAAAAACCTTTTTTTTTTAATTCTTTTACAAGATTCAAAATTTTAAAAAAATTAATTAATTTTTCGAAGTTAAAAACCCTTAATTACCTTTTAAAAAATTTATTGAATATTGTTTTTGAAAAGTTCAAAAAAATCTTCCTTTAAAAAAAAAGTTTGACCATTAACCCCCTTAAAACAAACGTTATTCTTTTTCAATATTTAATTAGCCAAAGTTCAAAAACCCCTTTAAATTTCCTTTTTAAAAGGGAAATTCCCTTTTTTAAAAGGGATTTCAACGGGTTTGGGTTTAAAAAACACTTTTTTTAAAACCCCCCACCTAGTAGAAACGAAAAGTTCGCTGTGGTTTAAAACCCTTCCTAAATCGTTACTTCTTTTTAATATTGGGAATAGCCAAAGTTAAAAAAATTTTAAAAAACCTTTAAATAAAAATGGATTATGAGGGGAGAAAAAAATTTTTTTTTTCTAAAAAAAAGGAAAAAATTCCTTTTTATTGGCTTATAGTCAAAATCGATTTTTTAATTACCAAAAAAAATACAGTCCTTTAAATTTTCATTACCCAAAGTTCAAAAAGGTTTTAATCGCCTTTTCATTTTCTTTTACAAGATTCAAAAATTTAAAAAATTTTTCATTACAAAATTCAACCTTTAAAATTCCTTAAAAAATTTTATCTAAAAATTGAATAGCAAAGTTAAAAAAATTTTCCCCTTTAAAAACAAAGTTGACCATTAATTGTTTTAAAAAAAAAAAGTTATTTTTTTGAATATTAATTACCCAAAAAAAATAACCCCTTTAAATTTTCCATTTTAAAAAAATTTTTTTAAATGGGGATGTAAAAAAGGGGTTTTGGGTTTAAAAACATTTCAAACCTCACCTAGGGAAAAAACGTAAAAGTTTTTCATGGTAGATTTAAACCTTTCCCAAAAAACATTATTTTTTGAATTTTTAATTAGCCAAAATTCAAAAATCCCTTAAAAACCCCTTTTAAAAGAGACTGGGTTATGACGGAGCAAAAATTTTTTTTCCTAAAAACAGGCAAAGTTTCACATTTTTTAAAAAAGTTTGTCAAAGTTAAAAAATAAAAAAACAAATCCTTTAAAATTTTTTAGCCAAAGTTAAAAAGATTTTTTAATACCTTTTCTTAAAATTTTTTTAAAAAATTTATACATTTTTAAAAGTTAATTTCATTTTAAAATTAAAACCCTTAATTCCCTTTAAAAAAAAATTTTTAAAAATTGAAAAAGCAAAGTTCAACAATTTTCCTTTTAAAAAAAATTTTTACCCTTTAAATTTCCTTAAAAAAAAACAGTTATTCCATTTGAATATTAAATTTTCCAAAGTTCAAAAAACCTTTTAAATTTCCTTAAATGAATTACCTTTTTAAAGGGGATGTAAAAAAGGAGATTGGTTTTTACCCCTTTCAAACCCCCCATAGTAAAATTTTGTAAAAGTTTGATGTGTAGTTTTTAAACCCCTTCCAAAAACAGTTACTTCTTGAATTTGAATTACCCCAAAGGGTTAAAAAAATTTTTAAACACCTTTAAATGAGACTGGTTTTTGACGGACTACAATTTTTTTTCCCAATTGTTGTTTTTTTAAAAAAAAGAAATTTTTGATTTTTTAAATTCCATTGTTTTTTTTAACATGGGGGGAAAAAGGGAGGGGGGGGGATGGAGGGGAAAGGGAAAAAATTTAAAAAAAAAAAACCCCCCCCAAAATTAATTCTTTTAAGAAATTTGAAGATTTAAAACACATAAAAACATCTAATTAGTTGTTGTTGGTTTTTCCAAGTTTAGTTTTTAAAAAATGTTTTTTTTTTAATGAATATAAAGATTTAAAACACATAGAAACATACAAAATAGGTTTTTTCAAAGTTTTTCTTAAAAAATTGTTTTTTTTTTTATTTAATAATATAAATTTTTTTAAAACATTTTGAAATACTAAATTTCTAAGTTATATTTTCTTGAAATTATTTTTAACCTAATCATTACCTTTAGAGTGGAGTGAATATTTTTTTTGTTTTAATATTAATTTACAGAACATGAATATTTATATTAACCTATAGAGGAATGGCGTGAATATTTTTTTAGTTCTAATCACTTATGATTTTTTTCACTAGACGCACTGCCCCCCTTAGATTGACGGTCTGTTGAGAATGGGCCAGGAAAGTATTGACGCCCCGGTATCTTAATTTTTTGTGATAGAGGGGGGCGCCTATTGAATTTTGGGTGTAAGTTTGAACCTACTGCTCATTGAATGCCCCTTTTCATGACTTTCGTCCATCTGTCAAAAAATTACGAAAATCCTCTATTAAAGCGTTTTAACCCCCTTTCTCTTCCCCCTTTTTTGTTGAGAGTCCCCCCCCCCTTGTACCGGAATGATAGGTTTAGGACGAAACCCAAAATGAACCAGGATGTCTGCCCTCGAGTCTGTCTTTTGTTTACCGAGCCCTTTATTCACTAGGGATCCTGTAAACATTGTCTTGTCCGGGTGGGGTGTCCAGATCTTTAGCTAACAGGGAAAAACTCTGGTTGCATCTTCAACGTGTTTGTAGAGAATTTTAGTCAGTTCTGTATTGATTTTAAAGTACTTGGGGGGAAAGGAGGGATCTAACCCCGGAATGCAGACGTACAGATCCTTCGAGTTTCCAAAATGGCGAACCCCCCATAGTAGGATTAAAAAAAAATTCTTGCGGTCCATCTGATGTGATGGTTTTTTTCATAAGAGGGTTTTTAAAGTTGGGATGGTATGAGGTTACCCCCCCAAATTTTCCCCTCCCCCCTGGTAGCTTCTTTATCGCGGTATGCCCTTGTTAGATATGAGGGGGACCGAATGCGGCTTTTTTATCAGTTTAAAAAAATGTTTTAAAATTGATTACTCGTTTACTCCTCATTTCGGCGTTCAACCTGTTTTCGGAGCCACCCCCGGCGTTTTTTGAAAAAGAGAAACGGTGAACTCTCGTCGTTTCAACCCTTTTGCTAAAAATGCTTTTAGTGCGGTAGTAAAGGTTTCCCCCCTCTTTCAGCTAAAGTTGTTAACGTTTCTCATTTTTCCTACAGGGGAAAACCCTTTTTCAGGACGAACGGCAAGTCAGTTTTAAGTCGTGTACTCTTGCGGGTTTTCAGATTCCTGCAAGAATAGCCCGTATCCGCTTCCTTTTTTTAGCACGCCCCGAGCAATTTCTTCTTTTTTGGCCACAATCTCCTAGGGAAATGAGGACAGATACAAATGAATAGAGCCCTTTTTTCGCCCCCGATAGAAATGTAGGATCTGGTTGGAAGGATAAACGGTCCATATGCGATTATTTGTTTTCAGCGGGGCGATTAGCCCAAAAATTCCCTCACAAAAGGGTCCCCCAAGGAATTTTAGAGTGTCCCTATGATTTTTTCGACCGTCCCGGGTTTTCCAAATAGACCCCGGTTTTCGTAGACGGGGCGTAAGGGAAAACGGGATCGAGCCTTACGTCTTCGGCCCCAGATACGAAAGTTCCCGACGCCCCTAGAAAAATTACGTCGTGTACGGTGAGGTTGAATAGCCCCCAAAAAATTCTTACTTTGAATACTCCCCAAAACCCCACAGGCGTGTTTTTGTCTTCTGAGGATATGATTTCCCGTGACGCTTTTTAAAATTTATCTTTGTGGAACTGAGTTCGTCTAGCCGCTGAATGAATCAATATAATCTAGGGGAACACCCCCTTTTCGTGTGAAATTTAAAGCGTTCACCTGGGGGGGGGATTACGGGTGATTTTAATTTTTGGTCGGGTTGAGGAAAAAAAACGCATTTTTTGGGAAGTCTAAAAACTGAAATATCTTAATTTTAATCGTGATCCTAAAAAACCCCACCGATTATTTATGTTTTTGAATTTCCCTTGACTCTCCAATAACTCTGATTTTTTTTCCCCGGGTTGATGAGAACGTTCCCCGGGAACGGATCAGTTTTTTTCTACGTTAAGAGTGATTCTAGAAGGAAAAAATTATCGTAGCAACGTGGTTAGATTTATACGCTCAGGTGGCGGGCTTGAAAATTTAAAAATTCACCCGCTTTTTACTACTCCCTCGGTAAAATCCAGTCAAGTGACAATGATCCCAAAACCCGAATATTCATTCTTGTAGGGCTTTCAATATATGGCAATGAGGGTGTATTATGGCGCTTTTGAGGGTTTTTAAACGGTTTCATCGGTAAACGGTACAAAATGCTCTAGTACACGTTCGCGTTCTATGAGCGCTCAACAAATTGGTCAGTAAAATTTTTTTTCCCGTGAAATGACGGTACTCTGAGAGCTATCTTTAAAAATTACATTTAACTACATTCCTACAAAAAAGCTACATGACGTGAAATTTATAAAAAAATTTTGGGTGGGTTCACTCGTTCTATGGCATAAGTGGGGTCCCCAAAGGTTTTCCAATACACGATAAATCCGGTTTTCTCCTGGCTTTTATTGAGGAAGTGAGGAAATTTTTCCTGCCTTGAGGGATGTCTCCTTACCGGTTGAATTTATAAGTTCTTTATGGTTTTGTGAGTTTTTTTTTAGTAAAAAAAAGCGGACAGGCTCTATCCAAATAGTATCTACGTCCTTGTTGGGGCGTTGATGATATTGGGGTTTTTTTTCGTGACAGTTTTTTTAACCAACTAAAAATGATAAGTTTCCGTCCCGTGCCCCTTTTTCTGAATAAAGTACATGTTTTTCACGTCTTTAGCACTGACTGGGGGGCAATTACTAGTTTTTTGAGGTGTCACTGTTAAAAATTTTAAAGTCCCCCCATCATGCTTTGCAGTGTACACATTTTAGATATATCGTTAACTTTTAAAAACGCTCGAAATTTCTTTTGGAAAGGGAGAGGGACCCCGGGGCAGTTTTTAAAAGTCTCGAAAATTGGGGTAAGAGGATAAACGTTTTGCATTTCCCTCGGTTCAAAAAAAAGCTGTTAAAAAAAGTTACGGGGAAACAATGACCTTCTTCCTTTTTCCAAATTTTTTAAAAAGCTTTGGGTTTGGCTTAGTTTCCCGGGTTTGAACCCGACCCCGATCGTGAAACCCCCTGTTTTTAGAGAGATTTATTTCATCTCCAAGTCCCCTCATACCAAACCCAAATCTTAGAAAAAAAAAACCTTCAATTTGAGCAAGGAGGGGAAAAACTACATTATTTTATTAAATCTTCCAAGTTTTGTAGTGCAAAAATCCGCTAATAGGTTGAAATACCCTTTCTAAATTCTACCTTCGGTGGATGTTTAAAAATCGCAAATGAGGCGAAAATTTCCTTTTTCGAGTCATTTGAAAATTGTTTTTCTCCTCTTTACGTATTACCCCGCAGCGCAAGAAAGAAAGGGTCCTTGAGGTTCATTTGATAGAATAGGTTTTTTTACGGGGGTGTAGCCTGTCAAAATTTTTAAAGAGAGACCAAAAAGGTTCCGGTAAAGTCAAAAAAATGGGAAAACCCCGCCCCCAAGTCATGTGACTGAGTAAAAGTGTGCGGATTGTTTTTATATCCTCATGTCGAGTATCAAAAACCCTCGGGGGTTTAAAACCCCCGGTGTATGCTCATGTATCTTTATATACTTGTGTTGTGTATACGTTTTAATTTTAATTAAAAGTTCTCATTTTAGGTTAATTCCGGGGAGTATACACTTTATTTCCTTTATTTGTCGAGATATAATAATGGGGGCGGAGAAGAAAAGAAAAGCGAGCTCTTTTAGCTGGTGGTTCTGCATTTAGCCTCCCCCTTTATTCAGGTACAGTCCCCAAGATGGTCAAGCGGGCTGAGAAGCTGTAAACAAACAAAAATTACCAAAGTGATGAGAAAAATAAAAAAAAAAAACTGACCCTTACCCCCTAGCCCCCGGTACCCCGTGCTTTTGGCCTGCCTTATCTCGTATTGGGGGGTCAAGGTTCGACTCTCGCCAGGTGGGGTTTTAAATAATGGTTTTTCCAGTCTCTTAACCCGCAAATTTTACACATTTCTCTAAAAAAAAAAAAAAACCTTATTATTTTCCCAGGTAGTATGGAAATTTCTGAAAGCTGTTTTTTATATTTTTTTTTTTTACTGTAATAAAAAAAGGTTTTAAAAGTTTCTTTTTTTGTTGTGGGCTATGACCCCGCTCCCTTCGTTAAAGAAGGGGAAAAGAAAAAAGAAGGTAACAAAAAAAGTGTGTTTTAAACCCCCCCGGTCCCTTCGTTAAAGAGGTGGAAAACTTTTCAAAAAACGATCAAGTAGGTGTTTTTTTTTAAATATTACCCGGTTAAATTTCGATATCCCCCTTTTGCATTATTTCCAGAGGAAAAAAATACTTAAAAATTTTTTAAAATTTAACCTGAAAAAAAATTCAATGATTATTGATTAGGTTTTAGAGGAAAAAATTAAACCAATTTCCTAGGAAGTGAGGTTTAACCTTTATTGTTAGTTAATGATGTAAACAATTCATTCGTTGATTTTTTTCCCCGGGCCCCGGGTTGAACCCGGACCTCTAGGTTTACCGGTTTATTTTTTAGTGTCCCCAATTGAAGGGATGCTGTTGTCCCGGTTACCGTAAAGTAACCTCAAGGTAATTAAGGTTTTTTTCCTTTTTTTGTTTATTTTTTTAGGTTGATTAGGCCTTTCAGTAATTCATGTTGAATAAAATTTTTAAAACCCCCCCCGGTCCCTTTTTTAAAAGAGAGTGGAAAGTCTGTTTAAAAACCCTTTTAAAAAGTTTTTTGTAGGTGTTTTTTTTTTCCTTTAAAAATTATTAAAACCTGACGAAAAGTATTAAATTTCCATTTTTAACTGAAAAAATTAAAGATTATTGACTTAGGTCTTAGAGGAATGATTAAACAAAATATCCTAGGAAGTGGGGTTTTTCCTTGTATTGTTAGTTTATGTGTAAACAATTCATTCGTTGATTTGGCCAGGCGAGGATTGAAACCCAGGACCTCTTGGTTTTTTAACCCCCCGGATCCTTCTGTTAAAAGAGGGGGAAAAATGTCTGTTTAAACTCTTTCAAAAAAAGACTCAAGTAGGTGTGTTTTTTTATTCCTTTAAAGCTTATTAACCATGCGAAAATGTACTAAACTATTCACATTTAACCTGAAAACAATTCAAATGATTATTGACTTAGGTCTTACGAGGAATAGATTAAACACAATTTCCTAGGAAGTGGGGTTTGAACCTTGTATGTTAGTTAATGATGTAAACAATTCATTCGTTGGATTATTGGCCAGGACCGGGATTGAACCCAGGACTCTAGGTTTTATTAAACCCCCCCGGGATCCCTTCTGTTAAAAGAGAGGGGAAAAAATGTCTGTTTAAACTCTTTTCAATAAAACGACTCAAGTAGGTGTGTTTTTTTATTCCTTTAAAGCATTATTAACCATGACGGAATGTACTTAAACTATTCACATTTAACCTGAAAACAATTCAATGATTATTGATTAGGTCTTACGGGATTAGATTAAAACAAATTATCCTAGGAAGTGGGGTTTGAACCTTGTATTGTTAGTTAATGATGTAAAACAATTCATTCGTTGGATTATTGGCCAGGACCGAGGATTGAACCGGACCTCTAGGTTTACCAGGTTTATTATTGAGTGTCATTTGAGGGATGCGGTTGTCCCGGTTCACCGTAAATGTAACCATCAAGGTCTAATTAAGGTCATATTTCCTTGATTTGTTTAATTAACCTAAGAATTCATCGCAAGTTAATTGTTTAATTTTTTTAGGACTGATTAGGCCTATTTCATAATTCATGTTGAAGTAAACAATTCTTTTAAATCATTCAAAGATTATTGATTAGATTTAAGTTCGTTACCCTAACACACACACACACACACACACATTGTTAGTTAATGATGTTAAAACAATTCTTTTTTAAACTACAACGATTATTGCTAGTTAATGATGTAAACAATTCTTTTTTTTTAAACTCATTAAACACACTCGCACACTCACACGAGCTGATGTAAACAATTAAGTTCGTTACCCTAACACACACACACACACACACACACATTGTTTGTTAATGATGTAAACAATTCTTTTTTAAATCTCACGATTATTGCTAGTTAATGATGTAAACAAATCTTTTTTTTAAACTCATTAACAACACTCGCACACTCACACGAGCCTGATGTAAACAATTAAGTTCAGTTACCCTAACACACACACACACACACACATTGTTAGTTAATGATGTAAACAATTTTTTTTAAACTCATTCAATAATTATTGACTTAGATTAAAGTTCAGTTCCCCTAACACACACGCACACATTGTTAGTTAATGATGTAAACAATTCTTTTTAAACTCAACGATTATTGCTAGTTAATGATGTAAACAATTCTTTTTTAAAAAACTCATTAACACCCACTCGCACACGACACACGAGCCTGATGTAAACAATTAAGTTCAGTTACCCTAACACCACAACACACTTACCTTCAAAGTTCAGAATGGCTGTTTTGTTGGCGGTAGAGAGACCTTTGTAGACAAGTAGCAGATCTGCTTTCGAGATATCCTCTATCTGAAGATCGGTGAGCGTCGAAAATCTTCGCGGCTGCCAAACTTGATACTGGCATCGAGTACAGTAAGTTTTACGACGACCGAATCGAGTATTTACAGATTTTATTGAAGAAATACGGTACGCGTGACCTATCTCCAACTCAGTTAATTTACGTGGAAGTATCTCATTACATCCACCTCCGTCAAAAATGCGGCCACAAATTCTGACGCCATGGCTAATATAGCTACCGGTTTAATGATAAAGGGTGACCACCCTTATTTTATAGGCTCAAGCCACGCCTCTCCCCCCCCAAAAGTACCCAGATCTAGACCCTCAATGTGATTCTAAGCATGGGCACTTGGAAAGAAATTTATGTTCTTTTACCTTGACTGTTATGTTAATGTACGGCTCTTTCAAGAGCAGCTGTGCACCGCAGTCCTAGGTCAAGCCCCCCACTACACACTTTACCGTGTGGGACGCCTTATAACCCTACCCATGGGGGTCTAAACACTACGTCACGATGCGAGAGATAACCCCTCCACCCGAGTGTTCCATACCGAAAAAAAACTAAGACTTTGAGAGAGAGAGAGAGATAATACTTGTCATATCCTTAATTCCCAGGGTTTTAGCGGTGTAGGAATTGGGAAGGTTTAATTAAAGGTAGAGTGGATTTCTTGTCATATCCCGGGGTTCGAGACCCGTGAAAAGACTAAGACTTTGAGAGAGTGAGAGATATACTTGTCATATCCTTAATTCCCGGGGTTTTAGACCGTGTAGGAATAGGGAAGGTTTAATTAGAGGTAGAGCGGATACTTGTCATATCCCGGGGTTCGAGACCCGTGAAAAGACTAAGATTTGAGGAGGGAGAGATATACTTGTCATATCCTTAATTCCCAGGGTTTTAGACCGTGTAGGAATTGGGAGGTTTAATTAAAGGTAGAGTGGATACTTGTCATATCCCGGGGGTTCGAGACCCGTGATGTACTGAATAATTTCTTGTCATATCCTTAATTCCCAATCTTTGCTAGGACCGACCATCAGAGTTCGGCTTCCTCCCACGTAGGAATTGGGAAGGTTTAATTAGAGGAAGTGAACCCGCATTTGCAGGATAATATTTATTTAGAGGTGAATAATACTTGTCATTCTTGACCATCGGGGGTTCGAGGTCCATAAGTGTCCTCCCACGAGAGAGGGAGAGAAACCCTGTTCCCCGTATGGGTAGTCTCCCCGACCCCCTTCAGCATCCCGAGTCTGGCGCTTCAACACCCCTCCCCCCTCCAGCAGCTCCCAGTCACGTCCTCTGCCCCACCCCTCCGATTGTCCCCAAAAAATTTTTTTGCCCCCCTCCCCCTCCACCCAAGTCCTCCATCCACCAACCTCACACACATCAACCCTCCCAACATCCATTATTATGTTAATGAGTCACAGAAAAAAAAAACCAGATGCTCCACACACTCACCCCTCTGCCACCATCGCGTGCTACAACCCTTCCTATCCCCACTCCCCCCCATCCCCCCATCCCCCCTCCCCCCTGTTGCAGTATTCTCACTTTCCCTTACTGGGGTTACCGTGAAGTTGGCCCCCCCAGTGTAAACATATCATTCGTGAGGCGTATCAAAACGGAACAAACGAAATTTTTTGCGGAACAATCCGGAACAAACGAAGAACAAACGATCGCAATCAAAAAAACTTGAATTTTTAAAAGTGGGGGGGGGGGGGGGCAACTTCACGGACGTGAGTCAATGTGGTGCTGACACCTAGTGCTAATAAGTATAATTAATTACAAACAATATAGAGCACAGCTGGCTCAGCAGGTATATTCATACTAAACATACCACCCCCCTTGAACTACTAGTTCAATGAATGAGTAGAACAAAAGAAACAAAAATACAAGATCCAACAATTAAAGAGACAAGAAAGCCAAAAAAAAAGAAGTGATAACAAAAAAGGAACGATATAATTACCTACAACCCTAGTTGAGTGTGAGGGGAAACACTTTGACGACAGGCCTAGAAAGTGTTCCCATTTGGGTGTGCAGATGGACAACTCGTACAATGCCATCTTTCCCAGGCGAGGTTGAAGTGACGCGTCCAAGACTCCAAGAGAGAGGTGGTGTGTTGGGTTCATGAATGAGGACGAGATCTCCTGCTTGCAGATTAGCTTTCTGCGTTGTCCATTTTGAGCGTTGCTGAAGAGTGTGTAAATACTCCTTATGCCATCTTTTCCGGCAGTGTTGAGAGAGTGATTTGACTAAATTCCACCTTTTCAATCGGTTGCATGGTATGTCAGACACATCTGTTTTAGGTACGGCAACGAGAGGAGAGCCGATCAAGAAGTGTCCCGGAGTTAGAGCATTTAGTTCGTTTGGGTCAGTGGCTAGAGGGACTATCAGTCTAGAGTTCAACATAGCTTCCACTTTAGTCGTCAACGCTATGAATTCTTCTAAGGTCAATATCTGATCTCCAATTACTCTTGAGAGGTGGTATTTGGCGCTTTTTATAGCAGCTGGAAATGAAATTTGATGGATTGTTGTGATGCAAACTGTTGAAGTTGTTGTGTGTGGTCTTTAGCTAGATAATCGTTAATGGTTTTCTTCAACTGGTGAGAGGCACCTATGAAGTTTGTCCCACAGTCCAAATATAGGTCTGAACAGAGCCCTCTTCTTGAGACAAAGCGGATGGGGACAGCGATGAATGCATCTGATGTAAGGTCTGTGACGACTTAGAGGTGGACGGCTTTAGTTGAGAAGCAGACAAACAAGCAGAGATAGACTTTAATAGGCTGGAGGCGTCTGAGAGTGTGTAACTTCACTGAGAATGGGCCACCATAATCCATTCCAGATTTGAGAAATTGACGTGAGGGAGTAACTTGAGGTTCAGGTAGATCACCCATCATGGGAGTTATGAGCATTGGTTTGTGGCGAAAGTAACGAATACATTTAAAAATTCGAAGTCTAATTGTGCTGCGAACAGAGAAGATCCAGAATTGTTGGGACAAAATAGACTGCAACTATTCATGTCCAGCATGGAGATGTTTGAGGTGATGGTGATCAATGATCAGGTTGACAATCTAATGGGATTTTGGTTACACGATAGGGTGTTTAGCTTCATGAGCCAAATTTGAGTGACTGAGTCGTCCGCCTACTCTCAGTATGCCTTGGATGTCCAGGAACGGGGATAAGCGTTGAAGTTTGGTGCTGCATGGTTTCTTAGCCTTAATGAGCTCTATGTCGGTGGTGAAGGTTCCAGCTTGGATAACTTGGCAGATGCGTTGAATGGCTTCATTGAGCTCTTGAGGGCTGAGGGGTCCTGTTTAGCGATCTTTCGATCTGCAGTGTTTAAGGAAGCGAAGTAAAAAAGCAATTATGTTGATGAGTTTCGTCCACGACGAGTATTTGAGCAGTAATGTTTGAATTGAATCAGTAGAAGGGTTCGTAATGAGATCATTTAATGGTGAGTGTTTGACCGGCGGGCAATGCCACTTCGGCAACAGGAGTGAATTGAGAAAGAGGCCACTGTTCAGGTGGAAGAGAGAGCCACGGAGGACCAGATCACCACAGAGGATGTTGGTTGATATCTGTAGGGGATAAACCTCGAGAGTCACGGTCCACTGGGTTGTGGGGAGAAGCGATATGCATCCAAGTGTGAGGAGGTAGCCATTCTTGGATTTGGGCGATACGATTGGCCACATACACTTTGAGCCGATATGGTGATGTATGAATCCACGAGAGGACAATCATAGAATCTGACCAAGCAGTTCTTGAGTCAATTTTGCAATGTAGTGATAAGAGGTCAGTGCAATAGTACATAAGTTTGGCAAGTAAGTGAGCGGCGCAGAGTTCCAAGCGAGGTATGGAAATTCTTTTGAGAGGAGATACACTTGATTTGGCGATGAGAAGACTCACTTTGTTGTCGTGGTCAAAACATCTGAGGTAGAGGCAACACCCATACCCTTCCTCACTGGCATCACAGAACCCACGGAGCTGAATGTTGGTAGCAGGAGCGAGATAGAAATATCGTGGTACGATAATGGCTTCTAACACGGGAATCTTATTCAAAAATCTTTCCCAGTTTTTAGCAATGTAAGCAGGCAAGGGTTCATCCCACTGTAGGCCTAATGTCCATAACAGCTGGATGAAAGACTTCACTCAGAACACGACAGGAGTTAACCAACCACAAGGGTCATAGATTTGAGCCACAATTGAAAGAACGATACGCTTTGTAGGCTTGTGAGCGTCTCCTGTCACTCGCATGCGATAGGAGAAGTTGTCAGAGTCAGGTGTCCACTGGAGCCCAAGAATGCTAAACAATGCTTGTTCTGGTGTCCGAAAATAGAGAGGGGTTTCTCTATGGTCCTGTGGCACTGAATCAAGAAGTTGAGTAGTATTACTTGACCATTTTCGTAATTCAAAGCCTCCTAATTTTAACAGCTTGGTAAGTTCATCTTGGAGAAGTAGCGCATCTTCTATGATGTCTTCTACACAAACTGCATCATCTACAAAAATTTGTGTTGGCAATACTTTGGATGCACGCGGGTAGTTGTGTCCTTCATCCTTCACTAACTGGCGAAGAGTTCTTAGTGCAAGATATGGGGACGAGGTAGTTCCATAAGTGACAGTGCTAAGTTGGTAGACAGTAAGAGGTACTGCGGGACTGTCACGCCAGTAAATCAATTGGTACGTTTGATCATCAAGGTGTATCAAGATGTGTCTGTACATTTGTCTAATATCGCATGAGAAGACTATGGGGTGGCGACGGAAGTGAGTGATCACATCACAAATATCATTTTGAAGTTTAGGCCCAGGTGATAAAACCTGATTTAACGAAACTGAGTTAGAGGTGCGGGCGCTGTCATCGACAACGACCCGTAGCTTAGTTGTGGATGAGGTTGATTTCATGACTCCATTGTGGGGCAAGAAGTAGTGTGGTGAGTTAATAGTGGGAGGTGATTTGCATTAAGTCATGTGACCAGCTGTAAGATAATCCTCCATGAAGTGAACATACATTTGTCTGAATTGAGGTTGACTAGCAAATCGTCGTTCTAAAACATTAAATCTATTTCTTGCCTTATTTGACGAGTCAGCGAGAGGAGGGTGAGATTCCTTGAATGGGAGTCGTACTACATATCGACCGATATCATCTCGAGTGTGCTTAGAGACAAAATTATCTTCACATAATTGTTCTTTTTTAGAGAGGCCCACGCTATGTGGAGGTTCTTCAAGTTTCCAGAAGTTTTGAAAGGAGTAGTGAAGGTCGATATCATTGGTGGAGAGCAGAGTGTTGACACCATTAAAATGTGCTGGAGGTACACTGGGTGCAGAGCAGGGGGTGGGTCCCATAAGGACGACACCAAAAACAGTACCAAAGGCAATGGGCAGGTCTTTTCCGAGAATATATTGGTCACCAGTCATAATTTGTGCAAACAAGTCTGCACCTAAGAGGATATCTATGGATGCCAGGGTGTCAAATGTGGGTTCAGCTAGGAAAAAGGAGGCTATCTTCCTTTTTATGTCAGGTGAAAGGGCTGCACGAAGACGATCTGAAGTTATCTTATCCAATATTAATATGGGATACTCTCGGGATATTATATTTCCATTCAGAGACGAAATATTAAGATAAGTTAAGTCTTTAGTATTTACCAAAGCTTGGGAAATACCATTGATTGATCTTGAGGCGCGAGTGCGTTTAACCTGTAGCAATTGAACACATTGTTCCGTGATGAAAGTACTTTGAGCAGCAGAATCCAATATTCCACGAACAACAAGGGAGACACCATCAGCCGTTGAGAGATTAACAAGAGTTGTTGCTAAAAGCACGGTGTTATGTACGTGTGACAAACCAACAAACGGAGTATTTGTGGTTGATACGTTGGCTGATGCTTGTTGACGTGAAAAACTCTGGGTGTTGTGCGGTGGACGAGTAGAGTGACCTTGAGCAACCTTAGACGGGTCTGGGTCCAAATGTAGTGAAGTGTGATGTCTTTTATTACATTTTTTACATGAACGTGCTGATTCACAGTTTTTCAGTGTGTGAGAGTGACCAAGACTATTATAACATATTCCATTAGCTTATACAAAATTAAATCTTTCTTGAGGAGTTTCGACTTGGAAATCTGGACAGCGATAAATTGAATGAGTGTCAGCTTTACAAAAACACAATTAGTGTGAGGGGTGGATAATAGCGTGACCTTGTGATTTTGATAGGACGTGAGTTTGATGCCACCTGGCATCCTTGACAATGAGTAAGAAACTTGTGGTGTATGAGAAGTGTGCGGGTGCTTTTGGGTAGTATTCACATTGTTGGCTGACTCAAGGTGTGACGCTTCAAGATGTAAAAACTTAATCAGTTCATCTACCATCGGTAAACTTACATTTGTACCGCGGCTGGTCTCGAACCTGTGTCGAGTGTCGCTGTTGAGTTTCTGCAACAACAATGAAAACAATAGAGGACCTTCGAGAGCTGTGTCTTGTTCAAGAGCGTGGAGAGCTTGACTGTTTTCATCGTAGCTACTGAGCATGTTACGTAGGCTCTTGAGTGACCCACTAGTGACATGAGGCAAATCAATTATTTTATTTATGTAAAGAGAAGTTAAGTTTCTTATGTTGTGATAGCGACTACACAATAAAGCGTAGGCTATCTGATAGTTGGGGGCGGAAAGGGGGAGACTCTTAATTAAATTACACGCTTCTAAGCTTAGAGTTGACATCAGATATGACATTTTTCAACAGGTGTTAAGCTGGAATTTTGGTGAATAGTTATGTTGAATAAATTGTGATAACTCATTCACTGTGATGAATCACCAGAGAAGGTCGGTAGTTAAATTTTCGGTAAGTGTATAGAGGGCGTTGGAACCATAGACCCACTAGGCGTGGAGTGACTTGAATCGTCCAGTTGAGGTTCAGGCGTGGGAAGTAACATTGTTATACAGCTTAAAAACGTATGTAATTCAAATATTTCGTCTTGATTTTGAATTACAATATCATTATTGAAATCCTCAATCTATTCCGAAACAATCTTAGATAGCAACACTTCAAACTCATTACGTTTGGACTCCACTTCCTTTTTGAACAAAGCTAGTTTTCGAATATGATACTCGGACAATACTTCCCCTTTGTCCCCAATGGAATTTGCTTTCATTACTAACTCCCTAATCTTAACAAGGCGTTTCTTTATAAGGTCGTATTGCCGAGTGAAAGTTACGAACCTCATGTTGACCAATATTAGTACAATAAACAAAAATACACTTGAACTAATTAATAGAGATACAATCAAACACAAAATCAAGAAACCACCCAACAGGTTCGTGAGAAAGACATACAACAAAATTACGCGATTATGAACCTTATCAACATGACAATCGAAACTGAACCTAAAGTCCGGGGACACAGGGGCGAGTTTACAAATATGTTTTTGTAATGAAATAAAAACTAAAATGGTTAGGCTCGCGTTTACAAAAATAATTTAACACGATTAAAAACACTTTGTAGTTATTAATAACTTTAAAAGCAGAGTTAGTTCTCTTAATAAACTGTACTGTTCCATAGCGAGAGTTCATTCATTTTAAAGAAATAGATCCGGCCCGGGGGACCAAATGTTATGTGCGTTATTAACAAGCGAGATTTTGGCAAACGTTTTAATTATAACACAGAGAAACAATTTATTTGCGATGAGCCTACCTTTGCGAATGGTGACAGAGTACCTGGAGTGATGAGATGATATCTAGGTAGCCCCAATCTTGATTCTTGAGTACTTAATTATTATTTCACACGAGAGATTTTCATGGCTGTTTACCCCAAGACTAAGAGACGCTTGAACGCTGTTTTTACCGTTATACTAAGAAAAAGCGCGGGATAGGCGAACCCAGAGCCATTAAGAGAGAAGAGTCAATGTGGTGCTGACACCTAGTGCTAATAAGTATAATTAATTACAAACAAAATAGAGCACAGCTGGCTCAATAAGTATATTCATACTAAATAGTAATGATATAATGGTAGCCCACAAAATCAAAATGAATGCCACAGCTGTTTGTAGCAGTACTATTTAAGATGTTTCAAGAGTTTTAAGGGAAGTATTTGGTGACGATAGTGATGGTGAAGTTGTTAATGATGATGATAATGATACTGATTATAGTTTATCATCAAAGGTAATACGTAAATGCTCAAATTGTTTTAGTCAAAGTGAGGTAGGTGTTGTTTCTTTTTCCATGTTTTCATTTGAGGGTTACCGGTACCATTAACTTCGTTATAAAAATAACTGTAATAATTTTTGATTAATTGTTATGTTTGAAGTTCTCAAGAAGTATTAGACTAACAATATTATGTATACTACATATTCTTCAATTTTTCTAACCTATAAAATGTTTTAAAAAAAAGGTTTATAAATAGTCTATACTTCCAATTTTAAGGTTATCATGTAGTAAATCAATTGAGTAATAAGGTTGCCATTTTATTCCCACGTATACATTTATTTAGTTTCAAAATAAAAATGTTGGCGTTCAAGTGGATACCACAAAGTCATACAGTCAAAGAAGGTCCACAAACTGAAAAATGACCATTTGGATGAATCTGAAGATGAGTTGTGAGCTGAAGTGGCACGTCCATTGTATGTAAGCCTATAAGTGTCTTCGTGGGAGAGATGGCAGCAATTTTCATTATTGTGACTGATCTTTAATAATGAGTGGTAAAGAGAATTCAACAGCAATCCATAGAAAATTTTTGTTTTTCCTCAAGAAACTCTTGACAACATATTTTGTCTATTCTTTATTGTACAAAGAAAGGTATAAATATATTTGTAATATAATATAATATAGTCCGCATCGGTGGCGTAGTTGACTAACGCGCTTGTCGTGTTGAGCTCGACTTCTGAGGACGGGGAGATCGATGTTCGAATCTCGGTAGGGTGAACTGGGGGTGGTTTTTCCTAAATGGTTTTCCACTCTCCCTCCACGCAAATGCGGGTTCACTTCCTATAATTCAACCTCCCCAATTCCTAATCCATTAGCGTAATTAGTAATTAAAACGTATAGCCCGGTGCTAAATATTATTATTATTATTGATATAATATATAATATAATATAACATAATATAATGTAGCAACTTCCTCTATTGTAGTCAACCAATAATAATGGTTTGCTTAATAAGTGACTAATAACTTGTTTTTTGCTCTTTTTTTTTTAGCAAAATATCACCCAAAACTCGTTTTTATTAGCACTGTATCAATAAGGTTTTGGCTTGCATGTATAAGTTTATAGAATGGACACATCAGAGATGTGACATCAGCAGGTCCATATCCAGAATTTTCTGGCCACAACAGTAATTTCAAAACTAAACCGTGGAGGGAGGGCTGGACGAATCTGTCCTGCATGGAGAGAAGAATAAATATAAATAATTTCGTACAAAAATAGATTGAAGTAGACCCATTCTTGCACTCATTAATAATAATTGGTATGATTTTTATAACTTTTAATAGAAAATATACTAATTTTATATACATTTTTATAAAAACTATTACATTTTCTATTAAAAGTCATAAAAAGTAGATTAATTAATTAGTAGTGGGGCAACTTTAATATATTTTTTTACGAAATTTCTCTGTGTGGAGGAATTCTTGAGTATATTACAGCTTATTATTCACAATGTTTAGTCCAGTTAAGAAAGTGAAAGGGAAACTAATTACTACTGTATTTCTTTAACTACCCAGCAGTTTATTACTACAGATGTCTAAAATCATAAAAATGAGTATTATAAAATTTGAAATGCTCTATTTTTAAGTTTTACATGGTACTCACTACAGAAACAATTTCCCTGACTTCTTCCCAGCCATAATGTTGATCACTTTATCTGGTTCTACAGTAACACTTCAGTGAATTTAAATCATGGCACGTGATTCATTCTGTCATCACTAATTACACTACGTGACAGAGTTTTCACTCTTTTAATTGTAGAGAAGGATCTCTGTGCACCAGCAGTTATCACTGGCAGTATGGCCGATACAGTAAGTAGATATTTAATTGTACGATAATAGGTCACATTGCAGTATTTCAGCATGTTCAGGACCTCAAGGTCAGTGTCATTAGTGGAAACTTTTTCACACCACAATTTAAACTCAACTTTCACTGTAGAGAGTGAGATTTCATCATAAAAGTAAGGAGATAGATTCTCCAACTTGTTTCTCTCATAAACAGAAACAATGCCTGGAAGAAGCACTTGGAAACTTGGCAGAATATCCTTATTTGAAATGAAGCTATCAGATAAATTTTTAATAAGACTATCAACCCTAGGAATGAAGACAGTCAAGCTGTAATATTCTTCAATATAAGTAGTTGGAGGGTTTGCGCACTTGGTCTACTTTGGTGTGAATCTTGGAACCTTCAGTTTAATTTGTCACACCTCATCCCCAAGCCGTGAAGCAGAATTAAATACTTCTTGAAATAAATTTTCTTCATCTTTTCGCTGATTTTTCAGGGTAATCGGAACTTCATAAGCATGGTTTAGAGCTGATACCAAATCAAGATACTTTTCTTGAAGAAATACAGACAAAAGCAGAGTAAGGCTAAAGAGTTTGTGACAATTAGGCTAACAATGAATTCACTCTTCTCCATGGCTTCCAATAAAGCTGAGGCTGTTGAAGAAATCTTTCGTGTCGTCTTAGAAATCTCTTCCAAACTAATGCAAATGCATATAAAGAGCCCAACTAATGTTAGGACACTGTCATGCCTTTCGATGAATCTGGTGTAACAAAGGTGGATAGTCTTCTTTTTCTACTCTCTAGGGCATGTATTGAAATTTCATCATGAAGAGTTCTATTTGCATTAGATGGTTTCTAAAAATGTTTGCTACTTCATTGACAACACTAAGACAGTTTCCGACCACAAGAATCGACATGGAATGTTACAGTGCACGATTTAAGCGATGACTTGCACAATTAACATATTTCACTTTCGAATACTGCTGTGCGATTCTCAATTGGACACCACTTGGTTGCACCATAATACCCATGTTCAACACCTTTAGACATGTCTAGTCCTAGCTCGTCATATACCTGCAAAATGACTTTGGTCAAGTTTTCTTAAGACTGATCATGAATTGGAACAAATCTCAAAAAAATTTCACGTATTACTGGAGTTTGTGAAACCTTCAGTAGATCTACATACCTAACACAGATATAAAGTGTTCAGTGCCTGACACATTCAAAGCTTCGTCGGCAAGTAGACTAAAACCACTTGCATTATTCACCTTATTAATTATTTCTTCTGTAACTATATTCGAACATAAATATATAATTTCATTTATTATGCCTGGACTCAAATATGTGGCATTTCTATGGCTATTGATAATGTACCCTTTTAAGTCTCCGTTGCCAGAGTTAGCTCTAAATTGCAAAAGAGTTTGAAATTTTCCATCCTTATGTTCAGGTTCCTCTAAAGAGAAAAAGGACCACTGTCAATAGCTGCTCTATTTCTTATTTTTGTATAGCTCTGAGAAATGATGTCCTGATATTTTCCTGATGAAACTTCGAGAAATGTCTCTGCTAACATAACACAATCTTTGTTAGACTGCCTATTAGTGTGTTTTAGGAAATTTCTCAATAATTTTTTCAATCTCTGAATCAGATAGATACTAGTCTCCCTGGATTTTCATGACCTACTTTTCCTACTCCTTCATTAAAAAACAAACAGCCATGTTTTCAATAAACACCATCATCTTTATTGGAATAGTCAATAAAAAGAAATCCGGTATCTGGATCTTTTATTCAAGTCTCTCGGAAATTTCTATTCTGTTTCTTTCCTTCAGTTACTGACTGGGAAGGCATAAGGTTGTTTAGTTGGCAGAACTGAAGTAAGAATGTTTTTTTCGTGTTATCATCAAAAACTGTTAAAGATCTCTCCTTACGTCATTAATGTCAAAATGATCGACTTGACATATTTCTACCGTGTTCTTAGATGGGTTAGTCGATGAATTTGCATAATCAGAATCACTTTCTATTGGAACGTTGACCCTGGAATCATGTGCAGCTGCAGTAACAATATAAGACTTGTGTCCAGAATCCATTGATAGCACAGGTTCACTTTCTTGTTCAATACTGTTGTTAGGGGTGCTACCGCTTGGTAGCTCTGTTACTAAACAAATAAAAATATAGAAGATAAATATAAAAATTAAACAAAGAATATAATAATACTAATAATAATAATAATAATAATGGGCGGTGAAATGTAATGTCAAAAGTGCTATTGCTACTGTTCAACCGCACACCGTGGGGTCGGTATCTTAGCTGTATCGCCTAAGTTCCCAACCAACCACCACAGATGCGAGTTGCAATATTACAAATTAAAAGAAGGGTAATCACTAGGAACCTATATTATCCATTCTCAGCAAGCCCAACAAAACCCTTGTCTCACCAGAGTTATTATAGCTAAGTCTAAGGGAAAATACCATGAGGGAGTCTGGGTACAGACAAGAACAAGCGAAGGTAACAAATACAGCCCAAGGGCTAGTTTATTAGGGTGATTATTAACATTGAATAATATGCACAATTTGGTATATTCAACTTTGATAGATATCAATACTCGGGTATAATTAACAAAGTAATACTCCTCATATTTATAGATATACAACAGGATATCATATTTTGGCATTGACAGGAAAGCCGTCCCTAATAATTGTGACCAAACTAAACAAGGGGTACATGAGTAGTGGAAGCGGTCGGATAAAACAGGCTGGGATTGGTGGGATTTGGTCACGTGACCACGCCTCCTGCTCTGTGATTGGCTGCTCCCCTCCTTCCCCCGCCCCTCCATCCGCTGCCCTACTTTCCTCTGATTGGCTGTTGGTTTTCCCCCTCCCCTACAAACCCTGGACATGTTGGTTCTTTTTTATTAATTATCGTTAATTGATTATTGTTAATTAATTAATTAGTTAATTGGTAGGATAGAGGCGTTGGAGTTATTATTGGTAGGATAGAGGTGTTTTTATTCATCAATTAGGGCGCTGTAGTTTATTTGCTGAAGCATAGAGCCACTCGCGCTCCACGTCTTTCTCCTCCGATTGGTAGGATAGAGGTGTTGGAGTTATTATTGGTAGGATAGAGGTGTTTTTTATTCATCAATTAGGGCGCTGTAGTTTATTTGCTGAAGCATAGAGCCACTCCACGTCTTTCTCCTCCGGATGCCCGATAGTAAATGACACAAGCTTCTCTGGCAGGGGCTCGCTGCCTTCTGATGACCAACTCAGCCTTTCACTTTTCCCTCCCCACCCCTCCCCCCAGAGCCGGGGTTGTTCATCCTGGTTTTCCCCCTCCCACCGGTCATTACCTTCTGGGGGGGCGACGTACCGAGCAATAACCTCCATTCACCTTGAGGAGTCATTGTGTTTCTCAAAATAGACACCTGTAAGGCAGCTATGAAAACTCCCGTTAAACGGTAGATTCGCTTTTACATCCCGTGAAAGCGGACGGCCCAAGTCAGCTCTCAACGCTCAATGCTCGCAACGGAGGAATAATATTGAATTTAATGTTCGAAACTATATCCCTATGAAAGTTTAAGCCCACACATCAATGCACTCAACATTTGCGAGAGTACCTTCAGATGCACTGAGGGAGGGTAGATTTTAGCGACGCCCGTTTGCACGGTGAATTTACTGTTCTATAGCTAAGTTATTTTGTAATTCGTGTGTCTAGATTGGATTCGAACCAGAGACCATCAAATTACTGAGCGCCTTACCGACGGCCCGATTAGTTAGTTACCCCTTAATAGGCGATAACACCGCACAACTTCGACTCAATGTTAATAATTCTCTCGCCCTCTGCAAGAGCGGACTAAGTACAGATAAATTAAATGGCTAATCCTCGGTAATTGTATCTGTATAACGAATATGAAAACGGGTATTTAGCTTATCATTGCACGTAACATAAAGAATGACCACATGGTTTAAGGCGCTACTATAGCAAAAGACTATACTACATAAGCACCGTGATTTTTTTTCCTAGATATTTTACTTATAAACTTATGTAAAAGTTATTATTTATGTTATCAAAATATATATAGCCGCCATGATTTTTTTCCCGAGGTATTTAACATAGGAACATGTGTAAAGGTTATACATTATTTAATATTTAATATTATATTAATATTATTTAATTGCCGTACAGGGTTTGTCGTGCTTGCTTATCGGCCCACTAGATGGCATCGAAAGCCAGTTTAGTTAATGTAAGGTTTCTAGGAGAGTTTACAAATAATAAATAAGTCAATGTAAGGTTTTCTTTAACAATTTGCTGAGTATTTATCATACGCCCGGCCATGTGATATTTTAAACAGTCAGAACCCCGTATTCATACGACAAGTCAGGTGATCTGCAGTACAAATAATTCTAGGGTAGAAAGCAAATAAAAGTTCTGTCTGAATACTCACTATTTAACATATTCATACGTCTCAAGTCATGTGATATACAGCATATACTTTAAACAGGCAGAATCCCCTATTCATACGTCAAGTACTCACAGTCGGCAAAGACCTAAATAATATTGCGCTTGTAAATTAATTGTTGATTGTCAATAAAAAAACTAGTAAGAATATGTTGTTAATATTTAAGGTAAGGTGACGAGTTCACACACGGTATTTAATATCTTGGGATAGTGTACCCGCATTTGCCTCAGTGTTCGAAGTCAAACCAATGATGAACCCCGCTAAGTAGATAGGAGGACGGAAAATGTACCCGCATTTTCACGAAGGGTGCGGAAAAAACACCTTTGGTCTACGTTTGCGGGAGGGCTGACACCTAGAATGGTCATGTACCAGAACGGGAATCAAACCCGCGACCTCCCAGGCATTGGCAGTGACGCCTTAGACTACGCTACCTGTGATGCAGGTGAATAACAAACGCATACCGAGCAAGTATGTTGATAGATACTGACCGCCGGTAAAGTAGCTATATGCTCTTCATACTATAGTTTTGGTCTTTCTACCAAACAAATTAAAATATTTAAGGTAAGGTTTCAAGTTCCAAACCCGGGACCTCTGGCTTAGTACGCCATTGCTCTGACCACTGAGCTATCCAGGATTCGTTCCGTGCTCAGGGTCATTCTTCACTCATATTTAAGGCAGTGGAACAGAGCATCGAGCAGGCACCTCCGTCCACTTCGCTGGGTCGATGCCGACTACTGAAATAACGGGATTTACAAAGGGACTTATGGACAGGTCTGTGTTGCGCATGCGCAGAGACACATTAGAGTATTAGGTCATTACAGATGGCAGGCTCTTTGAAGAGGGTATAAATAGAACCCGCTCATTACATTTGGTCATTTCAATTTGTGATTGACGCCGCCGAACATCAAAAAATGAGTTTCGAGTCGCTAGAAAATTTTCTAAATTTAGGTAAGTTTTTTTTCTGTATATTTTAACTGGTGTTTTTTTTTTTTTTTGTTGACTAATACAGCTGGGGTGTACAATGGTGTTCTTCTTTTTTTGTTAGTTGAAAAGCCCCGATGATTGGAGGGGATCTACAACCGGAGGATCCCAATAGCCTGGACCAGCTGCTACTGTTCGATGAAAACGGAATTTGCAACGCTGATGGTAACGCGTCGATGGGTAAGTAACAGACTAAAAACATATATATTGGAGTCTTGTTGGTGTTTTTTTTTTTTTCCTGTAAATGCTAATTAATTTGTATTTATTTAATTTCAGACTACTGGGATCCGTACGGTTTAGACGAAGGGCTTCGGGGGTGCATACCGTCAGTTGTAGAGACATCGACTCCCCCGGAGGCGCCCTTACGAATCGGTGCCACTCACGACGCCACTGATGTCGCCCCCAGGCCCTCTCCATGTATCTTTGCGCCCGCGCCCCTACCACCGGTGCCCCTCGTCGCCATGGGAAATGCACCTCCCGCTGTTTGGGCAGATTTGGACACCCTTGACCGACTGCTATGTAAGTACCTTCTACATGTAGCCAGTAGGCAGTGTAGCTTTCTCTCTCTCGCACAAATCCTGTTATATCGCCCCTCAGAGTCGAAAACAATTGCTAGCAGTGAGCTTGTACTACATCGTTTAGTGTATAAAAGAATGCGTGTGTTTACAGTTTAGAGCAAGGAAAACTATATTGCTACTTAAACGTTTATTAAAAATCCTACCTGTATGATTTATACTGAGCCAGTGGGGGGGAGTCCTTGGTTCAATTCCCTCTTGGGATAAGCGAAAATACTGGTTTAGTCAACTATTTTGTTCAATAAAGGGTCCCGGGTTCAAAGACAGAAAATTATAATTGTCGTTTTACAATGTGATCGAGTATCATTTTAGTGTCTCCTGGTCACGGGTTCATTTCCTGTACAAAGTCAGAAAATTGTAATCAACACTTTAGACAGTCACGTTTCACTCTGCATAAACATAAGTCCGTGCACTTTAATTTATGATGTGTAATAGTAACCAATTTAAAAACTATATGTATGCAGTGCCACGGGTTCGAATCCAAACAGGGGATGAAAATGAGAGTTTATTCTTCTTGTACTAAATTTGTGTCTGGCTGACACTTTAGGGCGTACTTTTTTTAATTCCAGTCTAAATGTTTACGTGTTCTTATGTATGTTTACACGTTGCAGGCTTAATATAGTAAAATGTATTTTAGTTAAGGGCTGTACATTTCCTCTGTCAATTTATTACCGTCTTTTGTTTACCGCCAAACATAATCTTAAAAGTTGTGCTTATTTTATAAATAAAGTAATGCATGTTAAGGATACAGCTGCCTCTAGATACATATTTCAAATATAGGAGGCAGCTAGTAGCTTATGATAACCAAACAAATGTTTTTTGAAAAGGGTTGAACATATTTTTCCCCGATTTAAAGAAAGCTGTTATAAACTCAAATTTTACTACCCCTTTTAAGGTGTCTAACTTTCGTTGTGTTAAGTGCGGCGGGCTGTCTATCCACTCATTATGCAGGCGTTAGAAACAACATCTAGTATCATAGCTATCAATTCATTACGCGAGCATAATCTCAGGCGTTTTTTTTTTCAATAAATTGACACATTCGTAGTTGAAAACAATTAAAGCGAAAAGTATCTTAAGACGTAATCTGCGCTGCTAAAATGATATAATAATAATAATACAAAAAGTATTAAAGAGATGAGTTTGAGCTTCAAATCTTAGCAAGGTAAACTAGAGACAATTTTTTTCACTCTCCCTCCGCCGCAAGTGCTGACGCACTTCTGTAAATGTCGGTTACGTCTAAAGCAATTGAAAAATTGAACATGCTATAATAATAATAATAATAATAATAATAATACAAAAAGTATTAAAGAGATGAGTTTGAGCTTCAAATCTTAGCAAGGTAAACTAGAGACAATTTTTTTCACTCTCCCTCCGCCGCAAGTGCTGACGCACTTCTGTAAATGGCGGTTACGTCTAAAGCAATTGAAAAATTGAACATGCTATAGTAATAATAATAATACAAAAAGTATTAAAGAGATGAGTTTGAACTTCAAATCTTAGCAAGGTAAACTAAAGACAATTTTTTTCACTCTCCCTCCACCGCAAGTGCTGACGCACTTCTGTAAATGGCGGTTACGTCTAAAGCAATTGAAAAATTGAACATGCTATAATAATAATAATACAAAAAGTATTAAAGAGATGAGTTTGAGCTTCAAATCTTAGCAAGGTAAACTAGAGACAATTTTTTTCACTCTCCCTCCGCCGCAAGTGCTGACGCACTTCTGTAAATGTCGGTTACGTCTAAAGCAATTGAAAAATTGAACATGCTATAATAATAATAATAATAATAATAATACAAAAAGTATTAAAGAGATGAGTTTGAGCTTCAAATCTTAGCAAGGTAAACTAGAGACAATTTTTTTCACTCTCCCTCCGCCGCAAGTGCTGACGCACTTCTGTAAATGGCGGTTACGTCTAAAGCAATTGAAAAATTGAACATGCTATAGTAATAATAATAATACAAAAAGTATTAAAGAGATGAGTTTGAACTTCAAATCTTAGCAAGGTAAACTAAAGACAATTTTTTTCACTCTCCCTCCACCGCAAGTGCTGACGCACTTCTGTAAATGGCGGTTACGTCTAAAGCAATTGAAAAATTGAACATGCTATAATAATAATAATACAAAAAGTATTAAAGAGATGAGTTTGAGCTTCAAATCTTAGCAAGGTAAACTAGAGACAATTTTTTTTCACTCTCCCTCCGCCGCAAGTGCTGACGCACTTCTGTAAATGTCGGTTACGTCTAAAGCAATTGAAAAATTGAACATGCTATAATAATAATAATACAAAAAGTATTAAAGAGATGAGTGTTAGGTTCGAATCTTACCAAGGTAAACTAGAGACAAATTTTCACTCTCCCTCCCCCGCAAACGCTGACTCACTTCTGTAAATGCCTGTTACGTCTAAAGCAATTGAAAAATTCAAACATATTATACATTTTAAAGAAAAAAATATGCGCCTGTTGTAACAAGGCTTACTTTGACATGTGTTATAGTTGAATTGGAGGCCGGAAATGGCGGGATGACCACAGAGCCACCATCACCAGCGGTGGGACCCCTCCAGCCCTATGTAGCCGCATCGCCCCAGCTCCAGAGAGAAGGGGTTCGAGCCCCTGTGTCCCTGCAAGCCGGAACATCTTCACTCCGGCCTCTACAGCAGGGAGACGGAGTTCGAGCCCCGGCGGCGGCGGCGAGGGAGATGGGGCCCGTGGAGCCGGCGATAGCGGGACCGTCTTTTGCCCCTCAACACGGAATTAGTGGCCTTGTTAATCAAGTAGGTGGGGAATTGCAAAATGGCGTCCCTCTTCGCATCATCAAAGAGAGGATTAAACAATTGAGGCGTTTCTTTTATACTGGTAGAGAAATTACCGTACATCTTGGTGCACCAGCAAGCGATCGTGACGCAATAAGCTGGCTTGAAGAACAAATTACTAATTTGCTCCATCGGTTGCAGGACCATGGCGTTAGCGCCGATGACCACGTAGGCTTACTTTTGAGTAGCACTGACTCAACGTTAAGCCCTGTGTATGTCTCATTTAGACGAGCAGACCAGCTAGACGCTAGAGCAGTGCTTGATAACGTAAGTCGCGTGCTGCAGAGTAATAGTTTGTTTTTGAGTACTGCACCATTGTACGTTAAACTCTCCCACTTTAAGGAGCCTCGCGGGAGTGGACGTTATTGTGATAAACTCTCTCCCGCAAGCACATATAGCCGTAATAACAAAGGGATCATTACGATTCAAAATGACGACACACTTTGTCTTGCCCGTGCATTGGTTGTCGCCAAAGCTATATGTGACAATAAAAGAGAGCCAGGATGCATGGACGTGAACACCTTTAGACAAATCAAAATGGGTCGACCTATTCAAAAACTCGAAGCAGAGGAACTATGCCGTGATGCCTGTGTGAATCTTTTGAAAGGTGGTGGGCTCACTGAGCTGAAACAATTTCAAGCATACCTTTCCGAATACAAAATCACCGTGTTCAGGGAACGTCGGGGGAGACAGGTCTTGTATGAGGGGCCTACACCCTCCGAACATTCCTTTAAGGGGCACCTTGATTTGTATTTTCACGATGATAAGCAAAACAATTTTGACGTCATAACATCCTTGACAGCCGCATTTAAGTGCTCGTACTTTTGTCGCGAATGCCGTGTGCCATTTGATCATAAGAATGCGCACAAGTGTGAATCCGCGTGCAAAAAGTGCTACGCTAAAGCGGTTTGTAGCGGAGGCCGATCTGTGGTCTGTAAAGACTGCGGGCGTTGGTTCACAAATCAGACGTGCTTTGATAACCATAAACGTCCTGGTTTTTTCAGCGGTCACAGGTCGGTCTGTGAAGTCAAAAGGTTTGTGAGGTATGCGGGCAATTTTTCAGTTTGGAAAAATCAAATTATTCACATAGGTGTTATGAGACTTTTTGTAGAGTATGTGAGACCCATCGCCCTTTTGGTCATTTCTGCTATATGAAGCAGGCCCCGTCAAAGCCGTCACTGGAAAAGAGCAATTTCATGTTTGTGTTCTATGATTTTGAATGCAGACAAGAAACGCTTCTTCAAGGTGCGGCAGGCACGTACTTGCACGAACCTAACCTATGTGTCGTGCAAACGTGTTGTAAGGCTTGTGTTCATATAGATGCAAATGACTATCATTGCACCGACTGTGGGGGCGATAGGACTCGCATATTCAAGGGTGATACCACAATGGCCCAATTTTTCGAATTTATTGTTCAAATTAAAGCTTCAAAATTTAAGGATATCACCCTCCTCGGCCATAACGCTAAATCCTATGATGGAAATTTTATTTTAAAATATATGATGGAGGTTAAAAAATGGACTCCAGAACTTATAATGAATGGTGGGAAAATCATGTCCATGCGTTACGGCCCGCTCCACTTTATTGACTCACTGAACTTTCTCCCGATGTCGCTGTCCAAATTGCCCAAAACTTTCGGCTTGGACGAGTCTTTGGCCAAGGGACATTTCCCCCATTTTTTCAATAAAAAAGAAAACGCGGGGTATAGGGGTCCCTTGCCGCCAAAGGAGGACTACGGCATCGGTGAGATGTCAGTTGAGGGAAAGGAGCACTTTGAGAAGTGGTATGACGCGTTGGTCAAAGATAACTATGTCTTTGATTTTAAACGCGAGTTGGAACTGTATTGTGTGAAAGATGTAGAGATCCTACGGAAGGCCTGCCTGAAGTTTAGAGAGATGCTCATGGAGAAAGCAAAGGTGGATCCTTTCAGAGAGGCGTGTACGATAGCTGGAGCGGCCATGTTGGTTTACCGCCGAAGTCATCTTAAGGAGAATACTATCGGTATTATCCCTAACGGTGGCTATCGGTGCGCAGACCAACAGTCGCACGTCGCTGTACAATGGCTCTGCTGGGAGGCCCATCAACGCGGTGTCTCTATTCTTCATGCGGGTAACGGCCGTGAGGAATATGTGTTAGGGCGACGTGTAGACGGTGTTGTTAAAGCTGGAGATACCACCACCGTCTTCCAGTTTTGGGGCTGTTATTGGCACGGGTGCCCTCTCTGTTACCCTGACAGGACCACCCCCGTCAAAAATAGCCCCACGAGACCATGGAGACGCGTTATGAAGCGACCATGGCTTGTTTGGAAAGGTTTAAGAATGCCGGCTACACGGTCGTAGAGATGTGGGAGTGCATGTTTAATGCGATGAAACGCACAGACAAGGACTTGCAGCAATTTGTACTCCGGCACGAGGTGCATACTAAGGAACCTCTCAGTCCCAGGGATGCATTCTTTGGCGGGCGTACAAATTGTATCAAGCTCTTCCACGAAACAGACCTTTCTTGTGGGGAGAAAATCAAGTACTTGGATGTGTGTTCATTGTATCCATACGTTTGCAAGTACAAAAAATACCCAGTCGGCCACCCCAAAATTCACTTGGAACCAAATTGTCCGTCTATAGATCAAGTAGAAGGCATAGCCAAAGTTACAGTGACGCCTCCGCGAGATTTATTCCTGCCCGTATTGCCTACCAGGATGCACGACAAGCTAATGTCCATCTTGTGCAGGAAATGCGGGGAGGAGAAAAACCAAGGCGCGTGTCAGCACAACGACAAAAAAGATCGCTGGTTGACAGGCGTCTGGGTGATTGACGAGATCCGGAAAGCCGTTGAGAAAGGCTACACCGTTGAAGCAGTGCACGAAGTGTGGGAGTACAATGTATCTGTTTATGACCGTCAGACGCGTTCTGGAGGGTTGTTTCACAGGTACATTGATACTTTTTTGAAAATTAAACAAGAAGCCAGCGGATGGCCAGAGTGGTGTACCTCACAGGAGGAAAAGTTAGCATACATTCAAAATTATGAGGAAAGGGAAGGGGTAAAACTAGATTTCGGCTCTGTTTGTAAAAACCCTGGTCTCCGCACTCTTGCTAAACTTTTTTTAAATTCACTATGGGGAAAGTTTGGGCAAAGACCCGATTTACCACACGTAGCCGTTGTCAACGACTATCAGGGCGTCCACAAGTACCTGACGGATCCGTACATCACCGTGGACAGCGTCATTGATGTAAATGATGAGGTTATGTTCCTCAATTACAAGGATGCGCGTGACGCGTTGCGCCCTAACCCTAACACGAGTGTGGCGGTGGCGTGCTACACGACTGCTATGGCTAGGTTGCACTTATACAGCATCCTTGAACAATTGGGGGACCGCGTTTTATATCATGATACAGATAGCGTTCTATTCACCGAACGCCCCGGCGATTGGAGTCCACCGACCGGAGACTTTTTAGGTGACCTCACTGATGAACTTCAGGATTACGGTCCGGAAAGCTACATTAGCGCCTTTGTATCTGGCGGTCCCAAAAATTACGCTTACCGAGTTTGCGTTGGCGGTGATCCTGCCAAAACAAAAACGGTGTGCAAGGTTCGCGGGATCACCATAAACTATGGCAACCGGAACGATGTTAATTTTGAAGTTTTGAAAGCGATGGTCACCGAACAGGCTGCGGAAAGATACATACAGATACCGCACAAAATTGTAAGAAAAGGTCTTGCGACTGTATGTACCGTTTCGCAGGCTAAAGTCTACCGGCCCGTGTACACCAAACGCAGGATAACAGATGATTTTAATACGTTGCCGTTTGGGTATCAGAGTCCTTGTAAACGCGCTCGCCACGAATAAAAGGTGATCATTTAGACGGGCTGAATAATCATCTTTTTTTTTTCTTTCACTCTAGACAGTTCCACTGACATACCATTTTTCAAAGATTTGAGATTTTTTCATATTTTTTTCTGCATGAAAACAAGCATATTTTTTTATATTTTTTTATGCACCCGGGTTACTTTTTTTATATTTTTTTTATTTGCCAGTACAGTCCTCTGCCTACCTGATTTTTTTTCTAGTCAATTAGTTACTTGTATATATTTTAATTCTAGCCAAATGTTTGTATATATATTTTTATTTTAAATCTAATACATTGTTTGTATATATATTTTTTCTGATAAAAATGATTGTATATATTTTTATTTTAAATCCAATACATTGTTTGTATAAATTTTTTTCAGTCAAATATGATAGACTGATTGTATATATTTTTATTTTAAATCTATTCACATATATATTTATTTTCTTTTAGTACCGAGGCCACTATTCCCCCTATATTGTAAATATTCACAGTATACTTTTCACTGTGTGTAAACAAAACCAGCTATGTTTATACAAACAATTATATATATTGTAAATATTCACAGTATACTTTACACTGTGTGTATACTTTTTTCCTGATTGTAAATAAATATTGTAAAAATTGTTATGTATGTGTTTTAACGTCTACACCCGCACCTCCCTCCTATCCTATAAATACAAGCTCATATAGCTTATAAGCTCAGTCTCAAACATTATGGACAAGTTGAAACATCCATTTTCGGCCATCATAAGCGGCCCGTCCGGCTGTGGAAAGTCACATTTTGTAGCAGACTTTATCCGTCACTTGGACACAATGTGTGACGTTAAATTTGATAAAATCACATGGTATTATGCTTTATGGCAACCGGGATTCGAACAAGACGGGACAAGTCCCCACGTCATATTCTGTAAGGGTTTGCCGGAAATGGATGACGTCTGTAATGACTCTCCACAGCTGATTATCCTGGACGACCTGATGCGTGAAGCCAACGAAGTGGTCGTCGATCTTTTCACCAAAGGATGCCACCATCAAAATATTAGCGTCATGTACCTTACACAAAATATATTCCATCAGGGCAAGGGCCAAAGAGACATTTCCTTAAACGCACATTATATCGTGCTTTTTAAAAAATCCAAGGGATAAAGCTCAGATTCAACACTTTGCACGACAAGTCTGTCCTGAAAATCCCGTGTTTTACAAGAGGCTTACACCGATGCTACAAGTACGCCTCACGGCTATATATTGCTAGATTTCAAACAAGGTACACCAGAATGGTTCAGATATAGAAACCCGCACAAATGTCGGCTGCTGCGTGTATCTACCGCACAAAAATTATAAAAACACCGACACTTCCCGCTTACAGATTATTTCATAACCATGAGTCCCAAAGTGCTGAAGCAGGCACCTCTGCTACGTGCGATGTATCGTATGAACCCGCAGCAACGAGTCGCCTTGATGAAAACAGCCGACAAGAAACTGGTTGACTCTGTTTGCGAGTGTGCCTACAACACTTTAAAAGGACGGGTACCGCTGAAAAATGCGCAGAAGACAAAGTTACGTGCTCACAAGCAGGTGTTGCGCAAGCTGGTCAAACGAGGAGAGTGCTGGAAGAAGAAGAGACGACTACTCGTTCAGAAAGGAGGAGCGTTCTTGCCCTTACTTTTAGCCCCTTTAATCAGCGGGGTCCTCGGTTCCTTATTCAACAAGTAAATAATGGAACACACGAAAAAGATGATATTGGTGTCCCGGAAACATTACACCGTTACGAGCAACACCACCAACAAACGGCTTCGGCAACAAATCTAGTGGTCTCCGAGTTGGACAAGGAAATGGAAAAATCCTCGCTTCAAAACTTGACGACAAGTCTAAATGGACTTTTATACCAACAAGTGCTACAGCGATATCTACACTTTAGTCAACACCCACCGCCATCTGAAACCTCCACCACTACCACCCCTGAAGTGTCTGTACTTCCCATCCCAACTGTACTTAATACTGTACCAGCACAGGCACGTAAAAAAGCTGAACTTTTACTAGAACATATTAAGGCCCGAGGCGGCATCTCTTGGGACTCAAACGGAGAAGTGAGTATTCAAGATACGCCTCTTCGTGGATCCAATATTGTGGATTTAGTCAACGATCTGGTCAGAGCAAGAAGACACAGCGAACCGTCAGGGTGGCGAGAGTTTCACGGCGCTGCAAAATATAAAACGTTCCAAAAGAATTTATTGTGAACCCGAAACGTTTGGCGCCCATTAGAGATCCGACGCCCGTACCACAACCACTTACACCGTCGCAACGCCCAAAGAAGAAGAAACTGAAGAGAGTGGACGAAAACCGGTGGCTGCCATTCAGAGCTTAATGGAACGTCTAGCCGACATCTACTACGACCCTTCTCATCCTGCAGGGTTTGCAGTGGCGGCGTCCCTCATAAAGGCGTCCAAAAAAGATCCCGAAAAAGTACGAGAATGGCTTCGTGCGCAGGACGCTTATACCTTACACAAACCTGTGCTAAAAAATTTCCACGCAACAAGTACGTGGTGTCAAACATTGACGATCTCTGGCAAGCCGATCTCAACGATATGAGAAGTCTCAGAAAATACAACGACGGTGCAGTGTACTTGCTCACCGTCATCGACGTGTTTAGTTAAGATGGCCTGGGCGAGGACGCTTCCATCCAAGACGGGGAGCGTCGTGAGAGCCGCCTTTCGGGACATTTTTAAGCAAAGCGGTCGTAAACCTCTAAGTATACAGACGGACAAGGGGACAGAGTTCACGGCACGGCTAGTCCGGAAATTTCTCAAGCAAGAGGCGTGCATTACTACACCACTCATAATCCAGACGTGAAGGCAAGCATCGTGGAACGGTTCAATAGAACTCTGAAAGGACGCATGTGGCGTTACTTTACCAAAAATAACACGTATCGGTATGTGGACGTCCTCCAAGCCCTAGTCGACGCTTACAACGGGTCCAAGCATTCCAGCATCAAGATGGCGCCCGCCGCCGTTTCAGAAACTAACGTGCTTCAAGTCAGAGATAATCTGTACGGCAAAAGGCGTCCAAGCTCGAAGCCTAAAATAAAAGTCGGTGACACGGTGCGTATTAGCAAATCCAAAATGCTGTTTGAAAAGGGCTACGAAAGCAATTGGAGCGAAGAGATTTTCAAAGTCAGTAGTGTCGTGTTGCGACAACCTGTCGTCTACAGACTCACGATCTTGACGGCGAAGAAGTGGAGGGGACGTTTTACGAACCTGAATTGCAACGCGTACGTCTCCTGAAACTTTTAAAGTTGATAAAAATCTAGTGTCAAGGGTAAAGGCGCCAGAAAGAAAGTGTACGTGCAGTGGAAAGGTTACCCGCCAAGTTTAATTCCTGGATTCCCGCCAGTTACGTCAGCACACTACCATGAAGGACCAATTTTACATCACTTTGCCGAGCGACAGCTCTATGGGATTTTTCCCGAAAAATACCCTCACGAATTTCACCACGCAACTTCCTTACCGTCTTACACTCGAAGGGCGTGGGAAGTCGCTCTGGCTGAATTTCAATATCCCTGTTCTTTCACCACCGTACCCGAAGGCCAAAATATTGTATGGTACAACTGGGTGGACGCTAACGGCGTGGAAAAAAATATTCAAGGATCATATCCTGCTGGAAACTACAGCACTATCCCGAATTGATCAAAGCTCTAACGAAGTAGAGGCTTTTAAAGGGGATTCCGGAGTTGTATTCAAGTACACAAACCCCAACAATAAGTGGTTTGTTATCTCTTCTTCACCAAATTTTACAGCTGTTGAGTCTATCAACTAACTAATTCTGCAGCTCGGTTTCGATCCTAAGATAATTCTGATAAAGTACCAAAGTCTCCGTACGCCGCCAACATTCTACTAGGCCTGCCCTCGCAAATGTACATATACACGGATATTGTCGAGCCTCAGCCCGTGGGTGACATTGTGGCACCGCTGTTACGTATCGTCGGCATCAACAACGTAAACTATCTCTACGGCATACATAAGACAGTTAGCTACGACCGTTGCACTACATGCGGTGTGAGAAGGGAAATTGAAAGCTTGGAAATCAATATAAGAACCGACACGGGTGAACCTGTACCATTCGAGTTTGGAAAAGTGTGCGTGAAACTTCATTTTCGACGCTGCTCAACATGAACTGTCCCTACCAAAGATACTACATCAACCAGGCTGGAACAGGAATATCTTCGATCTACCACGGTGTTTCCCTATCAAAGAGGGCATGGGATAGGAAGTTTTTTCAGTGGTCTTTTCAAAAGCGTCGTACCGTTGCTGAGAAGTGGCGCTAAAGCCCTCGGAAAACAGGCGCTTCATACGGGAATCGACGTGCTCTCCGACGTTGCCAATCAAGGGCGTCCTTTCAAAGAGGCCCCCCACGGCAACGTGTCGGCGAGGCTGGAACAAACTTGAAACGCAAGGCTGAACAGAAGATCAACACGCTGATGACCGGCTCAGGCTATAAAGGGCGTCGTAAGAAGCAACGACGTCATTCTAAGGTCGTCACCCGACGTAAAAGGTCAAGAAAGAAGCCAAAGATATTTTCAGTTAAAATGTCGTTTCTACACCCCAGTCCTGCGAGTGTGCAGCAGTGAACTCGATCTCTTTTCCGTGCCACCCACTCAAACCAGTCTTGAAAGTGGGCAATGGCTCCAGTACAAACCTGTCTCTTCCCTCACCGATGATTCCCCCATCGAATTTACCGTTACCGGACAAGGCGGTTCTATATCGATCTTTCACAGACTATGCTCTATCTCCGGGCGGCCATCATGAAAACCCGATGGTGGCGCTTTCACAGAGGTGGATCAGATCGCTCCCGTCAACAATTGGCTGCATTCTCTATTCACGCAGGTGGACGTGTTTTTAAACCAAAAACTAGTATCACCGCCCAGCAAACACGTTGCCTATAGAGCGTATTGAGACGCTGCTCAATTACAACAGCGAAGCCAAAAGAACGCATTTGACTTGGGTCTGTGGTTCGCAGACACCCCCGGAACCTTTGAGGAGGCTAACGCACAACAAGGGATTTGAGGCCCGTCGCAGTCTCACCACAAAAAGTAAGACGGTGGATCTTTTGGGGTATCTACACGGTGACGTGTTTAACCAAGAAATACCTTTTGAACGGCGCCGAACTCCGAGTCCGGTTGGTCCGTTCCCGCGACGGGTTTAGTTTATGGCGGTGCCTGAACTCCCTCACTTTAAGGTTCACATCGTTGAAGCCGGCCTTCTAGTGAGGCGTGTCAAAGTTGCACCTTCTATACTGTTGGCACACGCCAAAGCACTAAATGTCAGTCCCGCAAAGTACCCCATCACCGTGTGGAAGTAAAAACACTCACTATTCCTACGGGCGTGCAAGGGAAATCGCTGGACAACGTATTCCCGGCCAGTTACCCAAACGGTGCATCGTGGGATTTGTGTCAAACGCAGCGTTCAACGGAGACGCCCCCAAGAACCGTTCAACTTTCAAACTACGGCATGAACCATTTCTCGCTGTACGTGGACGGGGAACAAGTCCCGTCGAAACCGTTACAGCCGATTTTTCAAACGGCCACTATGTCATGTCCTACCACACGCTGTTTTCTGGAACGGGTATCCATTTCATGAACGAGGGTAGCGACATCACACGAGAAGCCTTCCCCAAGGGATATCATCTCATGGCTTTCGATCTCACACCTAATCTGTCCGCCCACATGACATCACATTGGAATTTGACGAGACACGGTTCTCTGAGCATCGAAGTGGGGCTTCACCCGAGCTCTCACCGAAACCGTAAAAATGTATCGTGTTTCGGGGAGTTTGCCAACATCATCACCATTGACAAGGACAGAAACGTTGTGACCGATTATGGAGTTAATATAAACGGCTTCCCCCCTTACCCCCTTCATTTAAGCTATGGACGTCATTGTGGATTTCCAGAGCTTCATCGACGACAACAACGAGTTTATCGTCAAGGAACTGAGTGTTTTATTTTGTAGCGGCACATTAATTCAACAATGGGTGTTAAAACCTCCATACGCTATCGAAGAACTTTCCACCGATGCCCGAAAGAAAGCCGACTATATAGTCAACAATCTGCACGGTATCACCTGGGATTACGGTGATGTGGATTACAGCCTGCCCGAATCCTCATCTCCCGTGCCACAGCGGTGCAGAAACCGTCTACGTCAAGGGGTCAGAAAAGAAATATTTTCTAGTCAAATACACGTCTACAACCCATCGTAGATCTGTACGACAGAGGTTGTTCGTCATTGAAAACACTTAAATTGGGGTCGCACCATTTTGCATGGCACATAGTCTGTATGGAATTTCTGCTCTGCTCTATCGTCTGGGGACTTCGAGACTGGATGATTGAAGATGGACACGCACACCATAAGACGTGCGTGGAAAACAAGTCAGTGGTTCCGTTCTGTACGGTCGGGTGTTTTCCCCCGCTGATCAACTTTCCCGCCAAGAATAGCTCGACCTGCCGCTCTAGTCATCAACACCGATCCGCACACCAAACCTGGGACGCATTGGGTGCCATCTTTATCGACAAGAACGGCGTGGGAGAATACTTTGACAGTTATGGTTTTCCACCGCGTATAAAGTCACATCTGGCATTTATACGCAAAAACACTTTTCGCACGTCCCATAGTAAGCTCAACTTCAAAGCATCGCATCAGACGTTTGCGGCCATTACTGTCTCATGTACCTTCTCTATCGCGCCCAGAACATTTCCGCTGAAAACTTTCCAAAAACCTATTCTCGCCCACCAATCATACAGCCAACGACGCTAAGGTGGTGAGATATTACAATAGATTTTTCAAGACTGTAGGGGCATGTCGCCCTTCAAGAGGCCGTGTCCAGACGGCGTGCGCCTATAAAAAGGGCGTCCCGGCGGGTGTGGCGGCCATAACCACTGAGCATCATGGAAGGTCAAGACGTTTGCGGTAGCAAAGCAAAGCCTGCGAAACCACTCGCCCCTCCAGTATTTTCAACACATTGTTCCCGCTGGATGGAGTCGACGCCAAGCGAGTCATCGTCGGCATGAGTGTCAAGAACAACTTTACCGCCTATGTCCAACTAGAAAATGTGGAGGGAACTGCGCCGTGTTTAACCGTACAGAATGGCAAGAATGAGCACCTACAAGTCGGTCATATCAAAGTTTTTCACCAACACTCAACCTCCTCAGAAGATTAGCCTGACTAATCACGAAATCTCTCTGAGACGTATGTGCGGTGACCGTATGGTCGTCATCAACGAGAAACAAGACGCCGGAATCAAACGGGTCGCCTATCTAGCACCTAGTGGGCGCGTCTTTGTGAGGTGTGGGACCTCATCGACGTCGCCGTCGACCGACGGGACATGTGGTCGACACCCGTCGCGCGCTATTGCAACAATTTGATCGACACACTTGTCGTGGATGTTTTGCGACACGCTAACAGAATCGACGGATGTCTCGACCTAGAACAACCTAGGTGGAAAAACGCACATCAAAAACCTGGATTTATCAGTGCTACTTACTATACACGTCAAGTCATGGGTTTGACTATTACATGTTGGATTGTGAACAAAAAAACAATTTTTTAAAAGCATCTAAGAGACATGTAGAAAAACGTAATGAACGATATAGGTCATTCCCTTGTAAAAGTATAATTGTGATGTTTAAAAAATAATTATATTTGTAACATCGGGTTTTTTTATTTTACGAGTCCACTTGTCTTGGTGCCCGACAACCCGATCCCCCGGGGTCAATCTAATCTTGTTCAACATTCTTGTCTGCCCGCCAACCTGGCGCCAGGGAAAACCCCTGCCAGGGTCAATGACCTCAATATCAAATTCTTGTCTTAACTTGTCTTGTCTGCCGACAATATGGCCATGGAAAACCCACTCCCCGGGTCAATATCTTTCTTGTCCCAATTTGTTTGTCTGCCCGCCAACCGGGCGCCCGGGTTTGCGACATAACACGCGTTATTACGTCATAGGGAAAAAACCCAAGTTGTCCTGTGCATAGCTGCGGCAGGAGGAACATTTCCATGCATTTCGACAGCGCTACCAAACAAACTATTTTAGTAGATTTGTGATAGGGGGTAGTGGCCCCTAACTGTGGTTCCGGGGCCCCCTGATTGTGCATAATTAAGATGCTAGAGTTGAACATAACACGCAATGATTACGTCATAGGAAAACCCCAGGTGCTGAGGTCCGATTATTCTTGTCCCAACTTTCTTGCCCGCCAGCCCGGCGCCAGGGTTGCGATGATTACGTCATTGGGAAACCCAAGGTTATCGAGGTCACTTGTACCCCGGCAGTGGCTTTCAGGGTGGCGAAGAGGGGGGAAATGACGGGGGGGGGAAAAACCAGGATGAAAAAACCCCGGTCTGGGGGGGGTGGGGGAATGAAAAGGAAAGGCTTGAGTTGGTCATCAGAAGGCAGCGAGCCCTGCGGAGAAGCTTGTGTCATTTATATCGCGCATCCTGAGGAGAAAGACGTGGAGTGGCTCTATGCTTCAGCAAATAAACTACAGCGCCCTAATTGATGAATAAAAAAACCCTCTAACCTAAATAATAAACTCCAAAAGCCTCTATCCTCCAATCGGGAGGAGAAAGACGTGGGGGGCGCGAGCCCGGGGCTCTATGCTTCAGCAAATAAATACAGCGCCCTAATTGATGAATAAAAAAAACCTCTATCCTACCAATAAAAACTCCAACGCCCCTATCCTACCCCAAATTTAATAATTAATTAATTAACAATAATCAATTAACATAATTAAAAAAAAGAACCAAAGTCCAGGGTTTGTAGGGGAGGGGGAAACCAACAGCCAATCAGAGGAAAGTAGGGCAGCGGAGGAGGGGGGGGGGAAGGGGGGCGGGGGAAGGAGGGGAGCAGCCAATCACAGAGCAGGAGGTGGTCAGTGACCAAATCCCACCAATCCCGCCTGTTTTATCCGAGCTTCCACTACTTAATGTAATTTACTTCCCTATATGAAAAATAAAAGCTCTCAAAACGTAATTAACTTACAACCAAAAAACCTTTAATATTCTCGAACGTAGTAAACATAACAAAAAAAGATTAAAAGTCATCGCTGTTAACAATATAAATAATCTAATACCTAATATGTCCCATGAGATAGCAAATAAAGCAACAAGAACTAAATATCTGACTGTTAACAATATAAAAATCTAATACCTAATATGTCCCAATTACTTAACAAACACTTAAAAATCCAGATAGACTGACTTCTTTAACAATGATTCCAACCCTGACCTGAAATAGAAAGATCATGGTCAAAGTTTAATCCCCTTTTTACAAATTTTCCCCAAAATTCGCCATGTTGAAACCCAACCTAAAATACAAAGATCTAGTCAAAGTTTAATTTCCCTTTTACAATAAATTTTCCTAACTTCCCCGATTTTTTAAACCCCAAAACCGAAATAAGAAAGATCGCGGGCCTTTGGGATACCCTCCCCTTTAATATTCGTTTAAGGGAATCCTAGGGGCCCACATAGGCCCAAGTGTTCCTAACTAACCCCCATCAAAAGTGCCATTCATTGGCCATAGGTTATATTTTTTTTGCCAGCGGGGAAAATGTAAGGAAAGAAATTTCTCATCGAGCCGTCACCAAACCAATCACAAGTCAACTTTTCCCCCAAGCGCAGTTGAGACCATACCCTGGGGGTGGGGGGACTCGGACCCCCGACCGATACCATTAAAAATTGCAATCTCGCGCAGTGCGCTTTTTAAGGTGTCTTATTTTGGGAAAAGATGGGAAAAACGTGACTTCCATTAAAAGTTTTTGCAGTGGTACAAAAAGGCTTCGTGGGTACGTTGTTTTGTACAGACCCCGGTTTTTGGGAAATGGTAAGTAGAAAACTGTTGTTGTGCCGGCAGTCTGTATCCAAGGACACTGACAAATTTAATATACCTTCATACTACAAATTTCCCCTTTGGCCTTCCCTTTAATTCGCTCGAACAAGCAAAGAAGAAGGAAATCATTTTCAGCAGATTTTACCTTGCCCAAAAATTCCAACTTTTCCCTTAATATCATTCCCCCCCCCCTTTAGATTACTTTAAAAGCAAATTTAAAAAAAGCTAAAATAAACCCGGTAAGCAACAACGAAAAAACCTTTTTCCTGCTTTTCACTAAAAAAATTTAATCCCTTTTTGTGTAAACTTTAACTAAAACTGGTTTTTTTATTTTTCAAATAATTTTTAAAAAACCCCTGAAATTCAAAGTTTTTTAAATAATAAGACTTTCGAAATAAAAATACCCCCCCCACAATAACAAAACGTATCCTATAAAGCATCCCACGATAACCTCTACTTACTATTTAATAAAAATTTTTTTAATTTTTTAAAAATAAAATTTATGCCAATTTTTCTATTGCTTTTTGAACGTTTCATTGTCCCGGGACACTCGCTACAACGTAACTCAATATGAAGACAAAACAAAGACATTCAATGATTCAAAACGGGAATTAATACTTAGTCACTTAAATAAAGAAAAGTGATTCCAATGCGCAAAAAGGGGGGTAACTAATAAAACTGATGACACTGCTGCAGGTTTTAAACTCCTTAACAAAGAAACACATTTTCAGGAATAGAGTGTAAATTTTTACAATTTGGAATTAAAATGTAGTTTACACAGATTTAAACATTTTTTAAAATTCAAGATAATTTTTTTTATTTTTAATTTTGGGTTTTTTATTTGGGGGGGGGGGGGGGGGGCGGGGAAAATTCAGCCCGATGACCCCCCCCTAGTAGGTGCCTGGCATCAGTTTTTTTTTTATTAGGGTTTCTATTAAAAGAGAAAAACGTATTAAAAATTTTTTTTGTTTGTTGCTCAATTTTACCAAATACTTGTTTTTTTTTTTAACTTTAAAATGTAAGGTATTATGTTTTAAAAATTTCCAAACAAATGACATGAAGATTTTTTTTTGTTATGATTACTTTCAACAAAAACCTTTGCTGTGGGGCGAAAAAAAAAGAACTAAAATTTTTTGATCAGTAACTAAAAACAATTTAATAATTGTTATTTAACAGAGGCCTATGTATTAATTTCTATTGTATTTGCTTTTAATGTATGTTTCAACCCCTGTCCCACTTCTGTGTTGGTGAAATTGGTCACCTGACCCCCCCCCGCTCTTGATTTGGGGTTGGTTTTTCCCTCCCCCCCCTGACCTCTTTTCCCGTGTTCAAAATTGTTGGGAAGAAATTTTTCCCCCCCCTACCCCCCCTGCCCCCCCCCCTCCCTAAATCCCTATCCTTCCCCCCCCTTCCCCCCCCAACCCCTTCACACCGCCCCCGGCCTGTTGGTTTTTTATGATTGTAATTGATTTTGGATTGATAAATTTAATTTTTTGGGTAGGTTGGGGCGTTATTTTTTTAGGGAAATGCAGCCCCGCGCTGAGCAGAGCATGAGTGTGACTCAACAACACAGGGGTAGAGACGAGGCCTTCCCCCCTTACCAACCCTTCTGTGGGGTTTACGTTTGAGAGAGCAGCCTCTACCCCAAGCAGGGGCCCTTTAATGGACCCCCCTTTTTCCCCCATCAGTTTATACCCCCTTTTTACTTCCTTTCTCTTTTTTGCATATTGCAAAAACCCAAAAAGCTGTTTGAAAAGGGTGAAAACAATTGGAGCGAAGAGTTTTAAATCAGCATGCGTGTTCGACAAAAAAATTTGTCAAAGGTGAATTGTGCGAGGGGTGGAGGGGACGTTTGAACCAAACTTTAGATTTGAGGGGGTTAAAAAATATATAAAAAAATCCCCTGTTTAAAAAAAAGGGGGAAAAATAGACCAAAAGGTGTGCGCAATGTGATTAATTTTTTTTTTTTGTAGAAAAAGTGGGACACAAAAGTTCCCGCGCCCCAAAAACACACTAGAGCGGGGAAAATACGGTCCCCCTTTAAAAATAAATCATATTATGAAGGTGAAGGGTAAGTTAAAAAAAGGGTTTTTTAAATTTTTTAAATCTCTAACCTAGGGAAAACGGGAAATCAAAATTAAAAGATTTAATTTAAAGCATTTGATTTAATTTTGGCAAGTATTTTTAAAAAAGCTTATTTTGAAGAATCTTAAAAGGTTCCCCTAGTACAATAAAATAAATGACTAAGCGCAATAATAACATTCGAATAATCCCCAAAGGAAAATTTTCATAAAAAATTTCTCTTTTTTTTTTTTTTTTATTTATATATTATTTACCCCCGGGCTTTTTTAAGGAATTTAAAATAAAGCCTGGGGTTATTAAATTTATTTGACATACTGATATTATAAATGATTTCTCCATAGACACATTTCGACTAGTTGCGAAAATAAAAATATTATAAAAGTTTTAAATTAATTGTTTATAAAAAAGACAAAACCCCATAAGTCCTAATCTTGAATTAAAAGGGAAATTTAAATTACTAACCCTCCAATAGCTTTTTTCAACTTACAGTACGGTAAAAACGTTAGTTTAAAAAAACTCAAGGGGTTTCCCCAACTTTCTAACATTTTAAAAATTTCTGACATAAATGTAAAAAACAAGTTTCCCACTTTAAATATTTCCAAAAACTTATTGCAAAACAATCAAAAGAGAGTAAAAAATTAATTTTAATTTTAAACTGTCAAGCGTAAGCCTAATTTTTAATTTTGCAAGTTCTGACCTAAAGCTAAAAAAAAATTTCCCCCATAAATAAATACTAAACCTATTGCAAAAAATAAAAAATGTAGATAAAAAAGTTAATTTTGTAGTTAAGTAAAACTTTTGCGTCAAATTACAACTTTTGAAAAATTAGCCAAAAAGTTATAAACAACTTTCCCAGAAAAAATTTTACTAAACCAATTGAAAAAAACTCACAATAAATAACTAAAATTAAACCAAGCTCTGAAAAAGAAAAAAGTTCTACAAGATTCCCATAATTTTTTTTAAAGAAAGAATGACAAACGAAATTTTGAAAAAGTTACAATATCTAAATTACGCCGAAATGAATTTCTTTTTTCATTATATAAATTTTGTCTTTTAAACCTCCCTCGTCCTACGGCCCAACCCCCAGTCCAAGGTGGATTTACTTACGGACGGTCTTTTTATGGGCACACACTGTCGAAAAAGAGAGTGGGATAAAAAGGGGGGGATCCAGGAAAACAACAAAAAGGGGGAATGCGCGCTGCACTAAAACGTCTATTTTCTTCTGGAAAAGGCCCCGGCGGGATACTATCTTTTTTCTTTTTTGTTGTTGTTTTTGGTGGATTGAGCAGGGGGGGGGTCTTAGTGGGACGGGGGCCAGGCTCGGCGTTAGCAGTTGTTCGCGTGTTGTTCATGGGCCAAATTTGTTGTTGTTCGGGTCCCCTACCCTGGCGGTGAGTTTGGGGAAAAGGGATTTAAAATTGACTTGCCCATTTTGTTTTAATTGGAGATAATTTACGTATTACGAACCAATTGCAAGTCTTCCCAAAATTTTTTAAATTTGTTTTAAAATATACGTTTCAAGGAAAGGGGCCGAAAAAAAGGGTGTCGTGCGGGGGAAAGGTAAAACCCCCCAAGTTTAATTTTTATTTTTCCCCGTTACGTCCGCCTTACCTGAAAAACCAATTTTTCATCACTTTCCAAAGCAAAGCTTATGGGTTTTTCCCCAAAATCCCCTCACAAATTTCACCCGCAACTTCCTTCCGCCTTAAATCGAAAGGCTGGGAAGTCGTTTTTGGCGAATTTAAATTTCCCGTTTCTTTACCACCGAACCCGGGGCCAAAAATTTATGGTCAACTGGGTGACGATAACGGGTGGAAAGATATTCAAGGTCATATCCCCTAAAACTACTTTTCTTTCCCCGGGGAATTTTAAAACTCTAAAGAATAGAGGTTTAAAAAGTTTCCCGGGGTTTTTATTCAAGTACAAAAAACCCCCCAAAAAAGTTGAAATTTTCTTTTTGGGGGAAAAATACGGTGACTCTATCAAGTCAACAAGTCTCAGTGGTTTGATCCTCTGACTAATCTGTCAAAGCCCAAAAATCCGTCGCCCCAAATTCTCTAGGTGCCCTCGAAAATTTTTCATTTTTGGATATGTCGACCCCCAACCCTGGTACTTTTGGGGGCCGATGTTATTTCATTGGATCAACAACATAAATATTCTACGGCATAACAAGACAGTTGCATGATCCTTTTGCACTCATGCCCGTGCTTAGGGGGGGTAAATAAAAGCCTAGAAATAAAATATAGGAACACACAGGGAATTCACCATTCGAGTTTGGAAAAGTAGCGTGAAACTTCATTTTCACGCTGCTCAAAAAGAAATGCCCCACCAAAGTACTACGTCAACCAAATAGAACAGGTTTCTTGATTACCATGGTGTTGCCCCCCAAAAAGGGCATTTTAAAATTTTTTCCCGGGTTTTCAAAAGTTCGCGTTGCTGAGAAGGGCGCTAAAGCCCCTTTAAAATAGGCGCTTTTAGGGTTCGATGTGCTCTACCCCGTTGCCAAAAACCTCGTCCTTTCAAAGAGGCGTTTTTGGCATCGTGTCGGTGGGGGAACTAACTGAAACGAAGGGGTCGTAAAAAGCACCGACGTCAGTTTTCTGTGTTTTTCCGCGTAAAAAAAAAAAACGGTAGATTTTTTGTTAAAAGTCGTTTTTTCAACCCCGTCCCCCAAGTGTGCCCTAGGAAATCGATCTCTTTTCCCCCCCCATGCCCCAAAAACCGTCTTTAAAGGGGAAGGCCCAGTACAACCCTGTCTTTCCCCCCAAGATTTGCCCATGAATTTACCCTTACCGGGCAAGGGAGTTTTTATATCGTATTTTCACAGAGTAGCCCAAATTAGGTGGCCAACCTGAACCAAAAAGGTGGCGCTTTCAAGGGGGATAAAATCGCCCCATCAACAAGGTTATTGCTATTCACAAGGTGGTGATTTTTAAAAAAAAAACTAGTCTCCCCCTCAGAACACGTTTTTTAAAGACGACAGAGACGTTGCCAATTAAAACGTTAACCAAAAAAATTTTTTATTTGTGGTCGGGGGTTTCAGACAGCCCCGGAACTTTGAGGGGAAAAACCCAGCAAAAAGGGATTTGGGCCCCCTCGCAGTCACACCGCAAAAAAAAGACGGGGTTTTTCTTTTGGGATTTACACGGTGAAGTGTTTAACCATGAAAAAAATTTGAAGGCATCAAAATCAGAGTAATTTGGGCCCCTTCCAGATACGGGTTTGTTTTTGGCCCCGTCCCTGAACCCCCCACTTTAAGGTTCACCCCCTAAAGCCGCTTTAGGCGACATGTCAAAGTCACCATCTAACTTTTTGGACATGAAAAAAGAATTAAAAATGTCCCGCAAAGTATCCCTTTTAATTTGGGGCTGGAAGTAAAAAATTCACTTTTCCCGGGGTGAAAAGGGAAACACTGGACAAGTTTTTACGGAAGTTCCCCCAAAACTGCACGTGGGTTTTTATCAAAGCGGGTTCACGGAGACCCCCAAGAATCGTTCAATTCCCAAAATTACGGATGAATTTTTTCTAGCGTCGGGAGAGGGAAAATTCCGTCGAAACTGTACAGTTGATTTTTAAACGACAACGTTTTCATCCCCACCAAGACTGTTTTCCGGGAAAGGTTTTCCTTTTTTTTAAAAATATAGCGACATCACACGGGAAGCCTTCCCCCAAGGGTTTCATTTTAGCTTTCGTCTACACCTTTTCTGTCCGCCCTTGACATCGCATTAAATTTGACGACCACGGTCTCTGAGCATCGAAGTGATTCCCCGAGTTTCACCGAAGTCACTGTATCGGTAGGGGGAATTCGCCAAATCTTCAGTCTGACAAGGCAAAAAACGCGTGCCCCATTTTGGGGTTAATGAAAAAGGCGTCCCCCCCTTACCCCTTATTAAGCCATGGCTCATTGTGAATTTCGAGCTTTAAGACAACGACAAAAAAGTTTATCGTAAAAGGAAAAATGTTTTTTGAAAGCGGTACTTACTTTAATTGGGGGGTTTAAAAACCTCCATTCGCTACGAGTAATTTTCCCCTTTTTTTTTTTTTTTTTCCAAAAAGAAAAATGAATAATCGTCAACAACTGCACGGTATTCACGGGATAGCGTGGTAGATTAACCTGCTCGAATCCCCCTCTCCCGGCCAAACGCGTGCAAAAAACCTCTACGCAAGGGGGAGAAAAGAAAAATTTTTAGTCAAATACTGCACGACCATTTTTCGTACACGGGGGTTTTTGTCTTTGAAAAATTAAAAAAGGGCCGCCAAGTGCATGGACAATGTTCACGGCACGGTTTTGTTGGAAAATTTTTGTTTGGGGCTTCGAGTTTTGGTGATTGAAGAGGACACGTACACCATAAAAATGCGGGGGAAAAAAAAACCCGTGGTTCCTTTTACGGTCGGGTTTTTCCCGTGTCTTCCCCCAATAATGTGCGACCTTCGCCGTCAAACATGTCCTACCCAAACCCGGGAGCTTGGGGGCCCCTATTTTCGACAAGCATGGGGGGAGATTTTTTTCAGTTATGTTTTCCCCCCCTATAAAGTCACATCTGCATTTTTTGCAAAAAAACTTCCCTAGTCCCCTAGCACACTAAAACTTTTAAAAAAAAGCCAAAATTTTTCGGCCTTACTTTCATGTACCTCCTCTTAGGCCCCCAAAACCTTCCGTGAAAACTTTCCT
>JBCFYV010001159.1:0-57831 GCA_039000515.1 Timema cristinae | reverse complement strand
TGTCAAAAATACATCAAAATTATGAAAAAAATTCGTGAACCAAAATTTTTGAATGTTTTACTAAAAAAATGATTTAAAAAAAAAATTTTAATAAAAAAAATTATAATACGCTTTTTTAAAAAAAAAAACCCGTTGGCTTTTTTAATTAAAGGAAAACACGATAGTCAATACTCACGATGGCTAAAACCCGCCATTCACCATCGTAAAAAAAGAAAACGTTTTATCCTCCCCGGTTTTGATTTTTTTAGGCGCCACAGGGTCAAACCAGTATCTTTCCCCCTTCTTAAAAAATCACCAGGCTAAAAACAAGCGTTCCCAAGTTACCTAAGTGAACTGGGGGGGTTGACGACCCCTTTTAAAAAACCCCCCCCCCCCCTTTTTCAATCTTTCCCCCCTTTTCCCCCCTTAGTCCCATGAAAATAAAAAAAAACTATCCCCCCGCTCATATAAAGGAATGAGATCCCAGAAGGGTGGATTCAAACTTTGCCTTTGGTTGGGAAAAATGTGGCTAGAGGAGAGAGGTTTTTAACCCCCTTCCTTTTAAAAACTCCCCCGAGGAGGCACGGAAGGGAGGGGGGGGCCTTAAGGAGTAGGGGGGGGGGGGAGAAAAAAGAAAAAACAGGGTTTTCTGGAGATATAGGGGTGAAAAGCGAGCAAATTAAACCCCTTTTTTTTTTTAACTCGGGAAAGTAGAGTGTGGGAATTCAAACCCTTTTTATAGACCCGTTTTTTTTGTGTGTTCGAGCCCAAAAAGTACATCCCCAATGCGCGGAAATTAATTTACCCCTTTCCCCCCTACCCTCCCCCCCCGAAACCCCCTTGGCCAAAGTTGGGGTTTGGGGTTGGTATGGGAAGATAGGTGGGGGCGGAAGGGGGGGGGGGGGGGGGGAGGGGGGTAGAGTCCCTGATTAATCCGAGGTCTGTGTAGGGTTTTTTTGGGGATTTATCTTATGTTGCTTTGTATTTCATTATATAAAATTTACATTTAATAAGGAATTTTAAAAGGTGGGCCCCCTTGACCCCCGAAGGGGGCTAAGGTCACTCTCGTTTAAAAAATGGCCTGTGATCGGGGGGATTGGGGTAAACCCCTGGTTGATAGTACTGTGAGGCCTGAGGGGGGTTTTCAAAATTTCCCTTTCTTTATGAAATTGGGTACCTTTATCAAAAAAAAAAATTTCTTCGTCCCAAAAAATTTTCAAAATTTGGGGGACAAAAAAAAAAAAAAATGGTTTACCCCAAAGGCTGGGGTTTTAGGAAGATAGGTTTCATCGGAATATACCCCATTGAATGGAGAAAAATGGGAAAACCCCCTGTAGAAATCCTCTGTAGTGGCTAAGACCAAGCCCGACCTTTCCTTTTAAAATGCCTTTTCACCCTTTCCCAAAAAATTAATTCCCCCCTAGTCTTTTTTAAAAAATGATTTAGTAAAAATTTAATGCAAATATATCAAGGAAGGGGCTTCGGGAGTTTTCATGCAAAAGACTTTTTTTTTTTTTTCAACGCGTTTAAATTCCCATTTGGGGTACACGCATAGTATTTCTAAATTTAGTAAATTTGGGAAGGAAAAATTGAATCTAAAGGGGTTACTCAAACTTCGTGGGGGGAGGGGAAAAAAATTTTGTAAAAATCACCCTCATAGACCTAACAGGGTCGAATCCAAAACTACTCCTCTTTTGGACCTTTTGCGAGGTGACGGCCCCAAAAAAAATTTGACCGTCGAAAAGGGGCGACCCTTTTAAAAAGAATTTTGATATGTTCTAACCCCCCTTTGGGCCTTTTATTTTTTTATTTTTTATTTATTATTTTATTATTATTTTATTTTTTTTATTATTATTATTTTTTTTATCACCCGCTTGTACCCTTTGGGTTGTACGCCCTTGCTAATGTGTAATTTTGGGTGTTGGGTGAAATGGAGGGCCCCCAGTTTAAAATGGAACCGAACCCGGTGGGGCCTGGCATTCCACATTTTTCCCCTTTTATTAAAAAAGTCTTGTCAGAGGGAAGGGAAAAGTATGGGAATCAAATAAATCTGTGCCAGGCGAGGAAAAACCCCGGCCCCCCAAATGAAGTCTTAACATGAAAAATAATGTATTTAGTTGTGAGGGTGGGGAATTCCCAAATTTAAAATCTAATGCGCGAATCGACAACTTAACTTTAATTAACAAGTTCACTTAAGGTTTATTATAAAAAACTTATGTGGATCACGTTCCGTAACTTAAGTAACAACCCCAAAATTTCATTCTGGGTACCTATTTATTTTGATTTGATTTGTATATTGTAAAGTGATGATTTGAATTTAATGTTTTTTTTTGGCAAAATTTTACTATTACTAAACTTTTTTGATAAATTTAGCTTTCCTATTTTAGTTTAATTGTTTTATTTCAGTTTATCGCTTTAATTAAAAATAAAGAGTAAACCCTTGGAAAAAAAACCAACAATGAATTCAAGTGCCCTTGACGTATTTCCCCTAAAAGTGGCTGATAGATCACGTCCCCCCCCCTTTTTTTTTTTTTTAACTTAAATTAACGGAAAGACCCCCCCGGACATCTATTAAGTTAAGTTAATGCAATTTAATGAAGTTAACTATGATCGTATCGCTTCTTTTAATAAGAGAAGAATCTTTATTTAAAGTTACGTTAATTAATTTTTTAATAAACGTTAATGATCGTGATCCGGCAAAGGTTTGGTGTAGGGGACGGGGAAAGTTAAATGTTTTTTCAGTTTTTTATCAAAGCATTTTGGCCAAAAAAAAAAATTTTTTCCCCCCAGAAAATGAATTTAAATTTTTCTTCACATGGTTTTTTATTATTTCAGCGTGTTCTGGAATTTTAAATACCACTTTTTATTTTCCCCTTTTAAAAAATTTATCATTTTAATACCCAGGGTTTTTTTTCAGAATTCATCAATTTGATACATATGTGAAAAAATTTAAAACCTTTTTTTTTCTATGGAAAATTTTTTTTTTTCCAAAAGATTTTTTTTGCTAAAAAAAGCAAAAAAAACTTCCTTTTTTTTTGGGTTCCTTACATCCCTCTTAAACTACCTTTCCCGACACCTATGCTGGCGGGTGGGATGAGGGAAAAAAATAAAAAAAGTACCCTTAAGAACGAAAAGGGGGACCCCTTGTTTTGACCCTCCGACACTGGAATTTTAAAAGCCCCAAAATAACACCTGGCTATCATCGCTGGTTTCTACTGGGAAAACGTTGTCCTTTTTGTTTTATTGGCAATCTTCCCTAAATATATGAAAAGTTTCGCAACGCTGGTTAGAGAGGTTGCCATAGCTCCTTCTTCCGACCACCACTTTGACTAACTAGGCGGGGGAGATTTGGCAAAAATTAACAGAGAAAAAATTAAAAGAAAAATTTTTTTCCCCCCCCGACCTCAGCCCCGATTTGGGGTTAAAGTTCTTCATATTATATTCTTCAGCTTAAAGATTTATTTAGGCCTTGTGTCTAGGGCCGGCCCCCTTTTTTCGGCAGGAAAAATAAAAGGGAAACCTAGAACTTTACCTTTTGTTCTAAAAGAAATTTTCCTCCCCCGTTTTGAGAATTTCTTGTCGGGGATGCGGCTTCTGGGGAACAATTTCAACGACCCACATCAAAATGACAGTAGAACAAAGATCTACGGTTTATTTTTGAAAAAAAAAAAATCTTAGTAACGAAAAAACGGATGGTTGGTTTATGGGTACAGATATGGATTGATTTATTTTAGCATCGCTCTTATACCATTCAGGATACGATAATATAATCACGCTAGGGGTTTAAGGGTTGGGAAATATTTATTTAGAAGTGTCCGCATTTTTGGGGGAGGGGGTTAAAATTTTTGTCACCCCACCGAGATTAAACTTCGTCCCCTTTTCGTAATTTAGTTTACTGGAGGTACGCGTTAGCCCCCTAACCCCGAAGGGGTCATTTTTTAAATTTACGGGAAAAAAAAAAATTTTAACACTTTAAATTGTATTTTTATTTCACCTTCATCACCCCTTCGGGTTTTCGCATCATTTTCATTAGGGCCCCCTCTAATGTGTTGGGATGAGGAGGAACATTTAAAGAATAATGACCCCAATTTGCGTGGAAGAAGGGGGAAAAGGTGAAAAAAAACCTAAATTTTTCCGACGGTATTTTAGGCCCCCTTCCCCTTTTTAAAGAATGTTTTTAACGAGATGACGTTTTTACCGTTCGACCCCTTAAAAAAGGTACTTTTTTGAAAAAAAAAAAAAATTTTTTTTTTTAAAAAGTAAAATCGAAAAATGAATAATGTCGTAAAATTCGGTAAACAGATAAATTGGAAGGTGGGTGGGGTGAGGAGATGAAAGTCCCGATTAACGAAAATTACACATAAATTTAAAAAAAATTAATGAAAAAAAAGAAACAACATAATATTGTACACGCATCAATAAAATTATGTATTTTTTTTTTTTTACCGTATGTTTTACAAAATTGTAACAAATTTAAAATTAATAAAACCATACATAAATTTGGGTGTATTTTAGTTTTTTAAAAAAGGTAACCCCTTGAAGTTGGACGGGTTTTTTTGAAGAAGCTGTCGATTTTTTTAAAATTTTTTGGGTAATTAAGCCCCCAAAACAGAAGAACACCCGGAAATTAATCACTTTGAAAAAAACCTCAATTTTTAAAATGTAAATTTTAGCCATGTGGGGGTCGAAGTTGGTCCTTTTTTTTAGTGGTACCCCTAAAAACGGCCCCAAAATATCGGATAGGAAGACTAATTTAAAAAATCTAGCACGGGCTCGCCGAAAAAAACAAAACAACCCCCAAAATAAACCCTTTTTAAACCCCAATAAGTTTTTAGGCTTAAAAAATATTTCGCTGTAAAAATAGGGGATAAGCAAACTACAAAAAATTGTAAGTTTGGGAGTGGGGAAGGGGGGGGGTGAAAAGCTGATTGGAAAACCTGTTAAAACACACCACACCACACATAATAACCAAAAAACCCCCTTTGCCCCCCAAAAAACCTTTTCCCCTGAAAAAGTACAAAGTGTGAAAGGATTGAAATTGTCGGCCACACCCAAGGAAATTAGTTCCATTAGAAAAAGTAAAAAAAAATATAGTTTTTTTGTAAATTAAATTATTTTAGAATAATTTAAATTTTAAAAAAAATTTTTTTTTTAAATTTAAAATTTTTTTCCTTCTTTTTATGTTTTTTTGGTAAGTAAGTTGTATCTTTTTATTGAACATAAAAAAAGTTGTTGTTTGAAGCATTTCTTACCCAGTCGTGATGGACTGCCCATGTATAAGGACCAAGATGACCCCGGCTTTTTCTAAAAATCTAAATTGAGTTTTGGGGGAAATTTTAAGCCTTCAAAATGATGAATCGAATCCCGGGGGCCGGTGTTTTCCCGTTTTAATTGTATTTTGTAATCGGGGGTTTTATATGCAAATTTGGTTAAAAAACGCACCTTTAGTATTCCTTTTTTTTTTAAAAGCAGCCCTTCCGCTTCCTTACAAAAAAATAAAAGGGGGATGTGAAGCCCCCCTCCCCTCTTTCAGTCCTTTTCAAGTAAAATTTTTTTATGAAAAGAAAAAATTTTAATAACAATTTTTTTTTGATTTAATATATACATACTTTTTTTCCCCCGCGGGGTTAAAACCCTGTTTTTGTCTAATTAATTATGGTTAGACAAACAAAGGTTTTTTTAGAGGGATTGCCCCAAATTTTTTATGGAGGGGGGGAGTGTAAAGTTTTTTTGGGATAACCCATTCAGTTCACCAGACCGGGTTGGAACCGACCCCGTCTTCGATGTCTTTTTACTGCAAGAGTAGCGCTTGACCATGTGGTCACAGAAGCTTTCCATACATTTTTTTCCCCCCTTTTTTTTTTTTCACGTTCTAATTTTTTTTTTTTTTTCTAATTTTCTTTTTCAAAAAAAAATAAAACCCCCCGTAGACCTTTCTCACCCCCAAATTAACCCATCTCTTGACGTGAGCATAAAGTTTGCTAAGGTCGCAGAACCAAAACGCATTTTGAAAAATTGAATAGGGGGATTGTTTTTTTTAGAATTATTTTTGACAAACCCCTTTAAAAATTTACAGTAAGCTACAAGTGGGTTGATGGGGGGAAAGGGGGTCAGGAGTGAAGGGGGGGTGGAGGGGAAAAATTTGGGATTACCCCGGCGACATTTTTTTCACCGCTAAAAAATTTTCTCAAGGTCTCTTTTCTTCCCCTCTTTTCTCTCTCTGTGCCCCCCCTTTTGGTTTCGAGTATGGTGTGTGCTACCTTGCGAAAAAGTTGGTGGGTGCGAAAAAATTGTTTTAAGTACGAGGGCTGTAGTTAGGGGGGGCACGCCGATAATCGACTACAGTTGCCCCCCTTGGGAGGAGGGAAACCAACTTCGTGTGTTTTTTTGGGGGTCACTCTTTATTAAAGGCTGAAAAAGCCCCGGGGATGGGGGGGTTTCGAATTCGTGGTCAGTTCTCCCGGGGGGGATTCTCTCTCTCTCCCCCCCCCCCCTAAAAAGTAATACTTCAAAAAATGTTCCTTCTTAATCCCAACTAAAATTAAAATTTTTTATCTATTACTTTAAAGAACAGGTATTAAGACGGGGAAAAAAAAGGTTGATAAGAAAGAGGTAAAAAAATCCCCCATATGTTTGGAAAGAAAGCCCCCCGGGGGGGGGGGGGGGAAGGGATTAAGATTCTTTCTGTTTATAGATAAAGAAGGTTTTAAAAAAAGGGGTTTTTACCCACAAATTTCGTGAAGGGAGAACGAATGAAAACATTTAAGAAAAAGAAAACAGGTCACCCAACCGAGATTTGAACCCAATCTCCCCGTCATCAGCAGTCAATATTCTTTTGAGAAAGTGACCTCCAGATTTATGAGAAGAATACAATAAAAATATCCTAAGTTTAAAAAGTGTTTACATTTCACTTTGATTTCCCCTATGAAATGATCACCGGAAATATTGTCAAATTAGTTAAAACAAAGCAAAAGCGTGATTCCTGTTTTCTTTACGCTCACGTATCGACTACAGCGCTGAGTGTGTAACAACTACCTTCTGGGTTTCTTGTCTTACGTGGAGTAGATTTGTTAAACTGCACTTCAAATTATTATAACAAAGTCTATCCCTATTATTTTATTATTATTATTTTATTATTATTATTATTATTCTTTCACCCGGAAATTTTTCCTATTTTAATTTTGCTAAGAAATGTTATTTTCTCTCTACGTTTAGTAAAAAAATAGTATTTCACTTAACTCATTTCGTATTTATTTTTAAAGAGAATAATGGGAAGGTTGTTTGGGGGAAAAGGTGAAAAGAATGTACACGTGCATTGTGGGTATAGTCTAAGTTGCAGCAGAATAAATACATCCCTAGAATTAATCCCTGTATTTAAACCGCCAACATTGATTTTTTGGTTTATTTTATTGGTGTTATTGCAGTGGTGGTAAAACTGAGAGTCAAGAGAGTCATTGCCCCCCCCCTGGGGAGAATTCACCCCCCCTTTGGAGAAAACTTGCCCCCTTTTTGGGATGTATTTCACTCCTTCATATAGTCTTGAATATGCTACGATTAAAAAAACCCAAACCCCTTCGTTGGCCGCAGGTCTAACGCACTACCTTGTGTTTGGCTAGAGAACCGAAGATGGAGTGATCGGGGTTCGATCCTAGTTGGATGCACGAGGGTGGTTTTCCCTCTACCTCCACACAAATGCGGGTTTCATTTAAATTTTAAATTAATCTTCCTAACCCCTTTACAATTAGTGTAATTAATATAAAGTCAATAAACTGAATGGATAGTCAAGACGTGGTACTAAAAAAAGCAAATAGCTTCAAGAGACATCCAGTTTTAAAAATATTTGCCCAGGAAAAGGCCACTTAAATTAGCTTCATAAGCTTTTTTAATTTTGCCTAAAATGTGAGTCGAAGGACCACTCTGTAGATTGGTGTATAAATTGAAACATTTGAGTGTTTTTTTTTGAAATAGGGCCACCATAAATTAAAAAGAAGGTAGTTTAAATTATTTAAATCGTGCCCCTGTTTCCATTAAAATAGCTTTGAATTAGCTTCTAAAGTAGTTTCATTTTTATAAATTTTTCCTCCTTCAATGGTTGGGTGGTGGACCTGGTGTCTAGGGGTAAGGTGTCAGACTTCTGTGCTGTGGTCCGGGGTTCAATCCTCGGTCCCGGCACAGATTTATTACCAAACCCTTCCTTCACCTCTGACAAGAGTGTATTAATCACAACTTGTGAATGTGTGGAATACCAGGCCTCCCGTGGTTCGGATCCCACGTTAAATTGTAGGTCCTCCATTTCATCTCACAATCACCCTACCATTGCACATTAGCGTGTGCATAATCCGAACGGGTAGTAAGACGCGGTGCTAATAATAATAATAAAAATAATAATAATAATAATAATAATAATAATAATAATTCAATGGTCGGGTCCACCTCAAGCAACCCCCAAGCCACCCTCACCCTCAAACACCCCGCTTATAATCACCCCCACCCCAAATCACCTCATCCCCAACCACCCCCACCCCAAACCACTCCATCCACTAATCACCCTACCCCTCAAACTACCCTCACCCCCAAACCACCCCACCCTAAACCACCTCACCCCAAACCAACCCACCCCCTCAAACTATCCACCACACCATCCCCAAAATAACCCCTAAATAACCCACCCTCTTTAGAAATCTCATTCTGGCTACAACCTAGATTGTGTATGCCCTCCTAAAGTAAATTTCGATACACGCCATGGATAAAGGTATAGTTTCATGAAAATGTACCCACACTTGCTTTTGGAGGGGGAGAGCAAGAGTATGAGAAACCATTTGAGGAATACCTCAATACAGTCGGCTGGCATTCGAACCCTGACCTCACCCCCCCACTCGCAAACCAAGACTATGTGGGCCCTACTTTTGTCCGCGTGTGCCACTGGTGCGGGAGAGTCAAATTAACAGTTCTAGCTTCCCCTTTCTCAAAATGAAATTGGGTTTTTGTTCTCTCTGATAAACAAACTTTTATTCTAATTTTTTTTTATTTATTTGATTATTTTCCTCATTTTTTTAAAGATAAATACTGCTGTATTTACTGATTTACTGTAGTTTTAGTGAATGACAAGTCTGTCTGGTTTTCCGGAGACGAAGTCGTGGGGGTTAGAATCCCGGGCCTGGTGTACTAACAAATTTTTTTCTCATGGTTTATCACCATCCCTTCACGTAAATACGATTATAAATACCATAAATTTTACTATCATCCCAACCCTATTTTTGTGGATTAAATTCTGATAGACCGGACGGGTAGTAAGGCCTGATACAGACCCGCTTCAGTGGTCGAATGGTTAAGGCACTCACAATAGACTGGACTGCCGATGATTGAGTGATCGGGATTCGAATCCTGGTTGGTTGTTCTGAGATGGTCTTTCCAATATGATTTTCCATTCTCTCTCTACGAATATGCGTGTACATTTCTTTTTAAATTAAAACTTCCTCACACTAACGAATTAGCGTAATTAGTATACATATGCGTTTTTTTCGAACGGGTAGTAAAAGGCGATACAAAAATTTAAAAAAATGGTTTGATTTTAATTAACCTTTCAGTTAAAATATTAACAAAAACATGTTTGTATTAGCATAATGAACAAGTTTATAGCATGTGTCCTAATGAACTACAAATGAAACGTGCCAAATGGTTTCAATAGGTTGAACATCAACAAAGAAACGTTCAATTACGAAACAAAACATTGCAATTGTATTTCCATCCAAGGGAATGTTTGATTGTAAGCAGAAGTGCATCGCTATTTATTTTTATCGGTGCATCAGCAATATTGGTTGCTATTATTTCTGTATTGTTGAGTTGATGTGGGTAAAACACCAAATATGGAGGCAGTATGGAGGGATTTGTATGAGAGAATACTATTAAGGTATTTTTAGATTGAAAAGTGTTTAACCGTAAATTATTATTATTATTATTATTATTATTATTATTATTATTAGCACGCGTCTTACTACCCGTTCGGGTTATACGCACTTACGCTAATGTGTAATGGTAGGTTGATTGTGAGATGAAATGGAGGACCTACAGTTTAACGTGGAATCCGAACCACGGTGGAGGCCTGGCATTCCCACATTCACAAGATGTCTTGTCAGAGGTGAAGGAAGGGTTTGGTAATCAGATAAATCTGTGCCGGGACCGAGGATGAACCCCGGCCGCCAGCACAGAAGTCTGACACCTTACCCCTAGACCACCAGGTCACCTTTAACCCTAAAACTTTTATTGAAGAATTAAGAACATAAGTTTAAAACATTATGATTATAATAAACGATATGGTGGGAAAAAAGTAGAATTATTAAGGTGGTATGGAAGAGGATGCGAGGAAAAAAACAGTGTTTTTGCAGTTTTTATGGCAAAACTTTTTTTAGCCAAAACAAAATATTGCTTCAGTACAAAAATCTAATTTAATTTTCTTCACATGGTGACCTTAACATTTCTTGAATATCTGTCAACGGTGTCCTGGAATTTAATGAAAAATTTTTTGTCTACATTTTAAAAGTTTGTCATATAATGCTACCTTGCTCATGATGGATATTCAGGAACTGATGATATCCATACAAACAAACAACATGTGAAGAAAACTCAACTTTATGTTTGTACTGGAGCATTATTTTAATTATTTTAGCAAACAAACAAAAAAGTGTTGCCATAAAAATTGCAGACACACCCGTCCTTTTATCGCCTTCCCTTCCATCCCACCTTAACATATCACACAAAAGTGAATAAAATTGATTTTTTAATGTTTAATTGAATAAAATTAAACAAAACTTAATAATCCCTAAATGAAGGATTTAAAAGCAATTTAAAGTGGACTTACTAAAATTATTTTCAAGCACACAGTCACAACGTAACATTAATCGATTAGACTACAAATATGGAGAAATTTCTATTTAGAATTTCATAAATTTTGTCCATACATTATGTAAAAAAAAAGTTAAGAGAAATATTAATTTAAAATTAATTAAAATAAACTTTTATATTAAGTCCAACAATTTGTTGAAAATAATTTTGACGTTGCATTTATGAAACTGCATCTATGATATTTTTATTCTTTACCATTTTTTTAAAAAGGGGGCGTGACACTCGCTTAAAAAAAAGCGAGGTGTGTGCATAATGTCAAGGTTTGGGAAAACTCTTTATCTACACCCAATATCACCTCTGAGGTAAAATGCAGTCTGCAGGTCTTATGGGAAAAGATTTATCTTCTCTCTCTGGGTTATTGTTGCCAAATCTCTTCGCTCTCAGTTGTGTCTGAAGGTGGTGTGTTGGGGGTAAGGAAGCGCTACTGGCAACCTCGACTAACCAGCGTTGCGAAACTTGTCGCATATTTGAGAGGAGATTGATCACACGAAAATGAGAGAATGGCAACGCTGTTTTCCCCAATAGTAACGATGCAGTTTCCGCAATGATGATATCCAGTTTAGTGTTTGTTGCGTATATCGTGTGAAGGTACTATAATGCGCAACACTAAAAGTTCAATCAATGCACGGACGGATAATAGGATAAGTGTTCAATGGGTCAACCAGTTTTGTGGTGCGTTATTCGCACGAAGGTGGCTGAGCGGCAGAGCCCCAATTCGAGTACATTGCACGCACGTGCCAATACACGGAACAGCGAGAAAAAGACACGACGAGTAGCAGCTCTCTATTATTATTATTATTATTATTATTATTAGCACCGCGTGGGTGACCTGGTGGTCTAGGAGTAAGGTGTCAGACTTCTATGCTGGCGGCCGGGGTTCAATCCTCGGTCCCGGCACAGATTTATCTGATTGCCAAACCCATCCTTCACCTCTGACAAGACATCTTGTGAATGTGGGGAATGCCAGGCCTCCACCCTGGTTCGGATTCCACGTTAAACTGTAGGTCCTTCATTTCATCTCACAATCACCCTACCATTACACATTAGCGTAAGTGCGTATAACCCGAACGGGTAGTAAGACGCGGTGCTAATAATAATAATATTAGCACCGCGTCTTACTACCCGTTCGGGTTATACGCACTTACGCTAATGTGTAATTGTAGGGTGATTGTTAGATGAAATAAAGGACCTACAGTTTAACGTGGAATCCGAACCACGGTGGCGACCTGGCATTCCTCACATTCACAAGATGTCTTGTCAGAGGTGAAGGAAGGGTTTGGTAATCAGATAAATCTGTGTTGGGACCGAGGATTGAACCCCGGCGCCAGCATAGAAGTCTGACACCTTACTCCTAGACCACCAGGTCACCCCAGCAGCTCTCTAGAAGTAAATCAGACTCATCCTTTTTTTCTTTCTGAAACACCGGTGACGTGCCGTGGAGTGTTGCCAGGGTAAGCAGATCTTGATAAAACTGTTCCCAGTTGATTGGTTATACATAGGCTCTTCTCAACACACCTCGCATGGGAATGTTGATACCTGACCAATGAGTGTTCTACTGAGTGATGAGAACCATTCACAGGTACAATCCATCTTTTAAAGAAAACGTCATATCTGAAAACTAAAAAAAACTATTAGATTTATTTCATGTAGGCCTATTCATACGCCAGATCATGTTATCTGCAACTGTCACTTTTGATAGATACAATACCTATGAAATAACATTAATAATATAGTAAAATGTTATAAAGTTCTTATTAAATTTTGTGTGTGTGTTATTTAACGTGCACCTTTCTGAACCGACTGATTATATCAGCCCGCGAGAATTTCTATGAGTGAGATTGAAAGAGTCCACTAATTTTGCAAGGAAAGGTATTTTCACACAACCTCTAGGGTTCCTTTACAAGCCATAATCGACATGGGGACCGACAGATCTACTTCCCCTCCCGAAGGAAGTTGCGCTACGGATGTTTATCTTTCAAGAAAAATCCATCAACCTTGACTGGGCTTAAACCCACAAACATCTTCTCCTTACCCCAATTCTTTACTCCAAAACCACCGTTAGTGTTGACATACAAACAATGTGTTAGTAGTTTCTAAAATACTATTAATTGTACTCTAGTAACACTCTAAGATGCTAATGAAAAATTTCATAACTATTTGCAAACTTTTGGAAGAGTGTAGGGGAGAGGGTGTGTGTGGGGGACGGGGGGGGTGTCAAGTGAGGAAGGGGTAGCCTTAGCGTCAATGGGTTTCCTCTAAAAGAGGGCTAGGGAACTATGTGATAGACCCGGGAGGGTCTCAAAGACGTCACTAAGCTCTGCTCGGGTAATAGAAATGTTGGTCCATGGGAAACTACCCAGCCCTCCTTTGAGCAATGTAGTTGCAATTTAAAAAAAACTATAGGTTTTGGCAATCTTTTATTAATATTATTATTATTAGCACGGCGTCTTACTACCCGTTCGGGATGTACGCACTTACGCTAATGTGTAATGGTAGGGTGATTGTGAGATGAAATGAAGGGCCTAAAGTTTAACGTGGAATCCGAACCACGGTGGAGGCATACCATTCCACACATTCATAAGTTGTGATTAATACACGTCTTGTCAGAGGTGAAGGAAGGGTTTGGTAATCAGATAAATATGTGGTGGGACCAAGGATTAAACCCTGGACCCCCAACACAAAAGTCCGACACCTTACACCTAATGTTCGTTACTATTTTTTTTTCAGTTATAGTTTGTGAAATTTGACAGCACATCACTTTAAGATGTGATGGAAGAGAGCGTGCGTTAAGGTCAGTATCTTTGTATTTTACGTAACAAAAAAAAGTTTTTGGATACAATAAAAAACATTATTGGTCCGGTAGAAACATTAAGTTAAAATGTCTACGCATAAAATAATCTTTTAGTGGTCATTGGAATCGCGGAATTTGAACAGAACTTTTTATTCTTGATTTAAAAAGTTTCTCATCTAACGCCGCTTTGGTCATTACAGAACTGTTGATATCAAAATGAGAGGAAAATTAAACTCTTATGTTTATACTGGAACAACATTTGATTTATTTTGGCAAAAAAATATATTTTTTATACAAAAATTGTTTTACGCTGACATTTTCCCGCGTTCCCTGCACTCCCACCTCTATCCTGCCGCCCGGGAGAATGTTTCCCCACCATTATTAGTCCATGCAGCTCGAGATGTTTTCAGTGGGGTGAGCTTTGGCACCCAGGGAGGAGGATAATTCGGGAACAGAGGGCGTCCTAACATTTATTTTTAGCATTTTACCCTATTTCTTAATTGCTTTGCCTTCTTCACGCCGAATCTCCTCAAGGCTAATGGTAACCTTTTCCTCCCTCCAACCTCCCACCCCACCTACAAAAAAAAAAGAGGGAGGATTCCATAATACCTACTTCCGTGATCGAATGATCTTTGGCATCCCTACCATTGACAGGGGGATCGGGGTTCGAATCCTGGTCGGGTAAATTCAGGGTGATCTTTTTTTCTATTAATTGTTTTACATATCGCCTCGCAAATGTGAGTACATTTCCTCTAAACTCAACTTTACTTTTCCCTAACATATTATCGTAGTTAATAGATCTACATATGCGTCTAACCCGAACGGTTATAAAGACGTGATGCTAAAAAAAATAGCATTATCCTTAATCGAGAGTTTTTTTTTATCGATCTTGGTATGGGCTGCAGCCAAGATATATTAAGCGGGTGGTTAGCACATCTGACTCTTAAGGACATTAAATTTACAACTCTAGGCGTTCTGAAATTAAAACAATTTCCAGGTAACCGGGTGACAAGGACAAAGTTGAGAACATGGGAGGTTCTGGGGGTGTGGGGAATACCGCCCTAGTTAATAGGGGGACATCCCCCGGGGAAATTATACAAATTTGAGGCTATTATTTAGCTTTGAGTCTAGATGTTTTAGGCGACGGTATTTTTTAAGTAATTTTTTAATGGTGGATTTTTCAAGTTACAACTATTAGTTTCCTGACATTCACCATCATTGCGTGTAAGGAACTCCATCAAGTACTCGGTTCGTAAAAACTCCAGGCTTTATCAATTGATCAACTTAAAACATTAACTATCCTTCTTAGGGTTTAAATATAATTAGTTATTTGATCAAGGATAAAAGTTCGTGAAAAAATATATAGTAAACTTTATTGTATTTTAAGTTATTTAATAAGAGTAATAATTTAAAAACTTTTTCATGTACTTATTTGATTCTATTTTTTAAACTCGTGTTTGTAAACTTTAATATGACTTGATGCTTGAGTTATATTGATTAAAATTACTTTTACAGACATTTTATTGTAGACAACCTTTGTTCAAATATAAAAAAAAAACAGCACTTCTTGCGAGTCCAGATTACGAGTGCGCGTTCGACAAACGGTTGCGACTGATTTGTAGTTTGAGTATAACGCAGTTAAAAGAAAAAACCTTAGGTCACGGGAGTTAGAGAGACGAAAAGAGATAAGCACTATTTTCAAATAAAGGAAGAATAATATTAACATAACTACCCAACAAAACTGTTTAAAACACATTCTTCACGCTCCGTATAGTTTTGAAACACGTTTAAAGCTTATAATTATGACTGACTGATAATTATGTCAAGAGCTTAGAATTGGAAAAAAAAAAACTGTATGTGTTTACAGTTTGGTGAAGGATGTCCAAAAAAATAAGCCAGTAAAGATTATACAAGGCCGTAGGTGGGCCAATAATTTCAAGGGGGGTTTGGTGGGCACACACCCCCCAATTGCCAGAGGCTAGAAATAATTCTAAATGATAAACAGTTATAGAAGCTATCTGAAGTGTTTTTATGGCAACATAACACCTTAACTGCCAAAGTCTAGGGAAATTTATAAATATTAAACAACTCTAGAAGCTATCTGAAGTGTATTTTAACGCCAATATAACCCCCTAACTGCCGAAGGCTAGGAAAAATTATATATTAAAAACCTCTAAAAGCTCTCTGAAGTGCTTTTTATGGTAACACAGCTCCTTAATTTGTATTTGTATCTTAATTTTTATATGGTTTGAACCATAAATAAAGCCAGATACATTTTGTTCTTAAATTTCCTGGGGGGTGGGAGCTGTTTGAACCCCCAAAACCCTCCCCTGACTACGGCCTTGAGATTATATATTATATTTAAAACAAAATTAAGTTATCCATCTTAGACTTGCATTGACTCAATAGATTCATGACAAAATTTAGAAATTCTTATCACAGAGAATGTAAACAATCAGGTTTTACACATATCCAGTCACCTTTCACACGTGCTGACTCTATTTATACACGTTTACATTCACTTTCTATATTTTTAATTGTTGGCGGTTTTTAACGTCTGCTTTATGAACAGACTGATTATATCAGAGTTTATATCTACGCGCGAGAGCGAAAGAGCCTACCAATTTTGCCGGTGGAAGTATTTTCACAAATTTTCCAGGGTTATTTCACATCCCACAATCGACATGGGACCGACGGCTTTACTTCCTCTCCGAAGGAAGTTGTGCTACAGATTTGGATCACGCAAAAAAAACACGTTTAAGTTCACAAACATTGGGTCTTTGAGATGAGTACTTTACTCCAAGACCCCCTAGGTAGACCAATTTCTACAGCTGTCCCTTTAACTTTGCACACATGCCAATTCCGTTATCACAAGTGTCAATCCACATTCTACAGATGTCCTTCTTACTTTTCCCACGTGCCAACCACGTGTTTACGCCTGCCCATTCACTTTCTAAGGCTGTCTCTATTATTTTGCACACGTGACAACTACGTTTGTACACGTGTCCATTCTCTTTCTACAGTTGTTTCTCTTACATTGCATACGTTCCAAACCCGTTACACACGTGTCAATTCGCATTCTGCAACTGTTTTCTTTACACACACGCCGATACCATTTATACACGTGTCCATTCACATTCTACAGCTGTTTCTTACTTTGCACACGTGCCAATATCGTTTGTACACGTATTCATTCACTTTTATAGCTACTCTACTTACTTTGGACACGTGTCCATTCACATTCTACTGCTGTTTCTTACTTTACACACGCTCCAACACCATTTATACACGTGTTCATTCACATTCTACAGCTGTTTATTACTTTACACACGCTCCAACACCATTTATACACGTGTCCATTCACATTCTACAACTGTTTCTTACTTTGCACACGTGCCAATATCGTTTGTACACGTATTCATCCACTTTTATAGCTACTCTACTTACTTTGGACACGGGTCAGTCCCATCTGTACACGTGTCTATTCACATTCTACAGCTGTTTATTACTTTACACACGCTCCAACACCATTTATACACGTGTCCATTCACATTCTACAGCTGTTTCACATCTTGTGAATGTGAGGAATGCCAGGCCTCCACCGTGGTTCGGATTCCACGTTAAACTGTAGGTCCTCCATTTCATCTCACTATCACCCTACCATTACACATTAGCGTAAGTGCGTATAACCCGAACGGGTAGTAAGACGCGGTGCTAATAATAATGATAATAATAATAATAATAATAATAATAATAATAATAATAATAATAATAATAATAATAATACAGCTGTTTCTTACTTTACACACGTGCCAATATCGTTTGTACACGTATTCATTCACTTTTATAGCTACTCTACTTTGGACACGGGTCAGTCCCATCTGTACACGTGGCAATTCACTTTTCACACGCGTGTTCCGACTTTGTTCACGTGTTCCCTTATCTTTAAACATATGTCCTCCATTATTTACACGTGTGCTCACTTTTCTAAATGTGTTTGCCCCCTTTTCAACAAGTGACGTCCATTTTGTGCACGTGTTCTTCTACTTTGAACACGTTTAACACCACTTTGAATATGTGTGGTACTAATTTGTACACGTGTTTTACTTATTCTTAGATGTGTTCACATATTAATCTATTTATAAAAGGCTGCCATTATAATTAAATTAAATTAATTATTATCTGCCCTTGTCGAAGGTTCGAACAATTACAATACGAGGCCACTCATAAGTCCCGAATGATATTTTACAGAACCATAAGTTCACCCCTGGGATGATCGATAGTAATCGCTGTAGCAATAAAATTAACTATTTGCCAGCTGTTACCACGTGGGTAAAAAAAACAAAAACAAATTCAAATAAAAGATTTGAAAATTCCACAATATGATGGATTAATTTGAGTCATAAAGTTCCTTTACATTCTCCTAGACAACTAACAGATACGATCCATGAACATCAAGGTTATTCGACAGCAAAAATGTTAATGAACAATTTTAATAAGTATATAATTAATCATAAGCTGTAGATAATGATTCGATGATTTCAAATCATTACGGTTCACGAGTGATAAGGGATCAAACCTGCCATTTTATACTTTTTATTATTATTATTATTAATATTATTATTATTATTATTATTATTATTATTATCATCACCGTGTCTTACTACCCGTTCGGGTCATACACACTTAAGTTAATGTGTAATGGTAGGGTGACTGTGAGATGAAATGGAGGACCTACAGTTTAACGTGGAATCCGAACCATGGTGGTGGCTTGGCTTTCCACACATTCACAAGCTGTGATTAAATGCTTTTAATCTTCCATTGTTGAGGTAAAGTAGTCAATGTATGGGGCTCCACATGAGGTGTACATAATGAACTATTTATAATGTTAAAGAAAAATAATTTTTAATGGAGGCTATAAGAGTTTTAAAAGTGGTAAACTATATATATATATAATATTCTTTTTATACCTAAATAATTTTATTCTATTCCATTTTGTAACACACAATGTTCTTATTTAGAATTAATTTGTTATTTTAACCTAAGTATACTCGTTAATTTTATTTATGTGTTCGAATTTATCTTTGCAAATATAGATTTTAAATGTATATTTAAATAAATTTCTTGTTTTGATTGTACCAATTATATAGACAACACAAACAAGCAGAACATAATATGCCAAGCCTAGGCAGAGGGTCAGATAATCTCAACTAATTACACACCCAGGTAAAGTGGGCGCTGTTATCCTTACCTGAGCTGTTGTTGCCGGAATGGGCTGAGACATGGCTACTAGTTATATTATTATTATTATTATTATTATTATTATTATTATTATTATTATTATTATTATTATTATTTAGCACCGCGTCTTACTACCCGTTCGGGTTATACGCACTTACGCTAATGTGTAATGGTAGGGTGATTGTGAGATGAAATGGAGGACATACAGTTTAACGTGGGATCCGAACCACAGTGGAGGCCTGGCATTCCCCACGTTCACAAGTTGTGATTAATACACGTCTTGTCAGAGGTGAAGGAAGGGTTTGGTAATCAGATAAATTTGTGCCGGGACCGAGGATTGAACCCCGGACCCCAGCTCAGAAGTCCGACACCTTACCCCTAGATCGCCAGGTCACCCTACTCGTTATAGTTTCCATGATAACCCCTTAACCCTCTCTTTTTATCTCTCTTTTTATATATATATAATATATATATTATATATATATATATATATCTGCCAAGATGCTATAACCTCAAAAAATCTTAGTAATTCTGTTATCGAATGACCTTAAGAGTAGTGGAGCAAAAATATTTGTGTGTGTATTCTCCACGTCTTACTACCCATTCAATCTATCTACAATCGACATTGGTGGGGGTCAAAAGATGGCAGGGGGGATTCCACCCCCCACCCCGCAAATGATCTGCTCAAGTGATACATTATTTGTACCGTAAAAAAAACCCAATGAATTGTTTATTTAAAAATTTAAAATGTACGTTTGGAGCAATACATAATATTTTAAAATAAAGACTATCCAGTACTAATGTACCGTTGCCCAGGGGACGCCCGAATACACTAATCGTACATCCTTTCATTTTGAGGTTCTTTCCACGTCCCAATGAGATGAGATGAGATGATGATGATAGTGAGTATGAGGGTGTGGAACCAGTGGAAACACTTAGACCTTACTAACCAAACACTCGTGACCGTTTGAGATAATTCCCCTTTCGGGGAAAATAACCAACGTATCAACCGGCAATCGAACCCAGGACCCCTGGACTCGTAGACAGTTACACTGACCATTACACCACGGGGCCGGTACTTATAGATTTAACTCCACTATCATATTTTTCGTGTTATTTATTTAGTCCGAAATACTTTTAGTTTTAAATTTAAAGTTCAAATGGGTTAGTTCTGCCTCCCATGCTCAGGTTATATGCATATATGATCATTACTCTAATGGGGTATAGATGAGGAAGGAAGCATTTTAGAGGTAATATACCCGCATTTGCATTAAAGGAGAGTGGAGAAACAATTTTACGAAAAATCACCTTAAGTAGACCCAACCGGTATTTGAACCCTGACCTCCCCATCATCAGCAGGCTATTCTAACATGAGAGTGACGCCTTAAGCCATTCGTCCACTGAAGTGAGTTTTCACTAATATTTATGAGAACTACGCATGAATATTAACTCACAGCCTTTAGTGAAATCAAACTTGCAAATGTCTACTACGTGCCGTCTGCACCGAGACGTGAATCCTTCCCTTCTAAAGACTTGTAGTTTGGCCTCCCTAACCACTCTAGAGCAGGGAGGGAGGGAATGGTTGAACGCCGTGTGTTTTCACCCAACCCCTTCCAGCACCGCGTCCGAAGAGGACTGATAATAGAATAGTCACGGTCTGGTAAATGTCCTCTGTACACTCAGTTTAACAAACAGAAAAACTCGATTCACGGCAACCTGTTTCACGTCGTAGCGAACCAACGAAATGGAGAATGTTTCAATCCTGTCACTCGGATCAAACATGTACGGTAGGATTTTGGTAGGAAGGAAGGACTATTAGAAAATATAAACAAACACACACACACACACACACTCATATATATATATATATATATATGTATATATATATATATATATATATATATATTAAAACTACCAACCAATAAATTAAAAGATAATGCAACTATAGCTAAACTAATATAGGTATGTGTGTGTGTGTGTAGCTATAATTACATTATCTTTTAGTTGCTAATATACATACATATACATGTATATATATATAATTACATTATCTTTTAGTTGCTAATATACATACATACATATATATATATATATATTAGCAACCAAAAGATAATGTAATTATAGCTATATATAGGCCTATATATAGCTATAATTACATATATATGTATGAATATTAGCAACTAAAAGATAATGTAATTATAGCTAAACAACTAATATATGTTAGTTTAGCTATAATTACATTATTTTTTATTTTATTAGTTGGTAATTTTAATTATTATTATTATTATTATTATTAGCACCGCGTCTTACTACCCGTTCGGGTTATACGCACTTACGCTAATGTGTAATGGTAGGGTGATTGTGAGATGAAATGAAGGACCTACAGTTTAACGTGGAATCCGAACCACGGTGGAGGCCTGGCATTCCCCACATTCACAAGATGTCTTGTCAGAGGTGAAGGAAGGGTTTGTAAATCAGATAAATCTGTGCCGGGACCGAGGATTGAACCCCGGCCACCAGCACATAAGTCTGACACCTTACCCTAGACCACCAAGTCACCGGTAATTTTAATTGATTGGATTTATATAACTATCAATATTATATATGATTTATCTTAATTATAATTCTTGTTAGTTTGGTTTGGATAACATCATGTTTGGCGAAAACTAATTGTAATGCGTTTGATTTTTCTAAAAGTGAATCTGATTAATTAGGTTCAGGTTTTAATGTTGAATATGGGGAAGTTGGTTTGGCATTAATTTTTTTTTGACTGAACATATTAGTATTTTATTTATATGTATATTATATATATAGGGTTTATACATGTATATTTTGCGATCAGCCATGATACAACTTTACGATTTTAGAAGTATATAAACAAAGGAATGACATATTTAGAGTAGTTTTTAAATGAATATCAGGATTTTTAATTTCCCGTCAATTTAAAATATGCATTGAAGACAGTGGCACATCCAAGGGGTAGGAGGGATATGACCAAACGGGGCACTTGCTCCCCAACCCCATCTATTACTCCAAATAATTTTAATAAAACTTGCTACGGTGGTCGAATGACCCTCACTCTCACAAAGGTGGGTACATTTTCCTTAAATTCAACCTTCCTTATCCCTAACACATTAGTGTGTTTAGTAAATTATGCCTAACATGAAAGGGTAGTAAAACGTGGTGACAAAAACTAAAGTAATAAAAACTTGAATCATACAGAGTAGAACTCAAGAACACTGAAATAAGTCGAACGTATAAGCTGCATTTTAAGACCGGATCTATCACTTGATATGTAAAATGTAAATCAGTATGAAAATCAAAAATGCCCCTGAAATTCTCAACTGTAAAAAAAAAAAGCACAAAAATTATAACTACAATCGATTGTAGTCAGATACAATTCTCTTTAATACTACCTTATTTCCCGCTGAAATAGTTAATTAGATAATTTATAAAGAATAAATGATATCAATACATTTCTATAGTTATAAATAACAGTTTTTTTTAAACATGCTATACATTTTCTTCAGTCTTTATATCTATGAACCAAAGAGTTGTATACGTTCAGCACATTTGAGTGATTTCCATTATAATTACCTACTATCAACTACTGAGAAAGGAGAGTCATTTACAGAACTTATTTTATGTAAATAGTTACCCTAAGCTGCCACAAAGAGAACTCCAAATAGCTAACAAAGGCATTTAATAGTCAGGCATTTTTTTGGTGGACTTTATTGTATGCACCCTAACTCCACCCCACCCCCTCTACCCCCACATAAACAATTCATGAATGGTGTTTTTTTAAATAATTTTTATTCATTTGACAGTGACGTGGAACTAAAAGTTCCAACATTCATTAAAAATTGTTCTTAAGTTGTAATTCTTTTATTATTACTTTTATAAAAATTGTTTTCGGAAAGAATATCAATGTCTATAACATTATATTATTTATTATATGTTTTGATTATATCTAATAAGAGTGACAGCTTCAGATCACATGGCTTGACGTATGAATACGTGAAAGTAGCTCTGGTAACTTTTCCATCTCTCAGATAAGACCCTTCACTTGAAAATTGAACTGTATAAAGTGGCACTATAACATTATTTTGGATTGCCGGGGACAGGGTAGATAGATCGGGGTTTGAATCCCTGTCTAGTGTATTATATATAGTTATTTTTTTCCCCTTAATGGTCTTCCAACCACCCTCCACGCAAATGCTGGTAGATTTCATCTCAATTCAATTTTCCTCCTCTATACTGTGTTACCGTAAGAGTGAATTTTCGGAAAACCTAAATAGAGTCGGTCAACAATTTAAATTACATCTCGTCGGTGACCTGGCGGTCTAGGAGTAAGGTGTCGGACTTTTGTGCTGGCGTCCGGGGTTCAATCCTTGGTCCCGGCACAAATTTATCTGATTACCAAACCCTTCCTTTACCTCTGACAAGACATCTTGTGAATGTGGGGAATGCCAGGCCTTCACCGTGGTTCGGATTCCACGTTAAACTGTAGGTCCTCCATTTCATCTCACAACCATCCTACCATTACACATTAGCGTAAGTGCGTATAACCCGAACGGTTAGTAAGACGCGGTGTTGTTCAGCAATGTAAAACATAGAATATACAAAATAATAGTTTTACAAGTTGTTTGTTCTCTATGGTTGTGAAACATGGTCTCTTAACTTATAGGACGAAAACAAATTTAGGGTGTCCTAAAAGAAGGTGTCTAGTAAGATATTTGGTCCCAAAAAAAAGAATTAAGTTACTAAAGTGTGAAGGCGGTTATAATTATTACAATGATGAGTTATTCTTTGTACTCATCACAAGACATTGTTAGGATAATTAAATCTCGCGGATTACGGTGGGCAGGACATGCAGCGCGAATGGGAGATTTTAGAACCTTGTTCAGGGTATTGACTGAAAACCCCAGTGGGAAGAGACCATTGGGAAGACCTATACGTAGATAGGAGGATAACGTTAGAACGCACCTGAAAGAGAGGGTTCAATGAGGTGCAATGGATACAACTATCTCGAGATAGGGATAGGTGGTACACCTTTTTTTTTTGTACGGCAATGAACCCATACCCATCCACCTTAAAAGGGGTGTTTTGAGTTAAACTTTCCGTTCTAAGACCAAGGCAATTCACCCTAGTATAAATATATGCAAAAATGTTATTGTTTACTTAAATGATCCTTGTCAAATATTCAAATTTAAAAAAAAAATTAAATTACTCTAAAATGTATTGGTCATTTGATTTGGGATGACCAGACTTACCACCACAGTATTCAACCAAGTAATGTCTGTAAAAAAGGGTGGGGGCTATAAAGAGAAGACACGCCACGCGGTGTTGCCAGATTGTATATCTTCTCCCCTCTTCTCCCTCTTATATCAAGTTGAAGTTGGTTCTGTTGGCTACATTTTCATTGTTCAACCACCATCGCTTCCTTCACCTGTGGAACTAGAAGAAAAGAGAGGGAAGGATGGGAAGATATGACAATACAATTCCGAGACAAGTCTCTCTATATTTTAAACTGACTTACTTCACTTTGCGGCGTCTTTCTTTTGTCAAGTTTTACGTGAGAGCTATTAATTATTAAAAAAAAATCTCTCTTCTTTCGACCATGGTCAAGATCGTTTAGTGCGGTTATTTTACAACAAAAATTTGTATTCAAGTCAAAATAAACCAAATATTTCTTTAGTAGATATATACTTTTAGTTTAGTTTTCTAGATCCCGGCACACATATATCTGATTGGCAAACCCTTCCTTCACCTCTGACAAGACGTGTATTAATCACAACTTGTGAATATGTGGAATGCCACGCCTCCACCGTGGTTCGGATCCCACGTTAAACTGTAGGTCCTCCATTTCATCTCACAATCACCCTACCATTACACATTAGCGTAAGTGCGTACAACCAGAACGGGTAGTAAGACGCGGTGCTAATAATAATAATTATAATAATAATAATAATAATTTAGTTTTCTACGTTAGTAAGCTCGACAGTTCTTGAATATCTGCCATGAACATTCTGTAATTTGATGACATTTTTTTTTATTATTAAGTTTCTTATTAAATTCCCGTATCACCCCACAGGATAACACTTAGGTAGGGACTAAGGGACGTCATACGTCGATCACGTGAAGCTGTTGTTTTTTTTGTATCTTTTTTTAACATCGCGTCTTAATACCCATTCGGGTTATACGCTTGTGTACTAAATTATGCCAATGGTTTAAGGGATTAGGAAGGTTATAGTTAGAGGAAGTGTACTTGCATTTGCGTGGAGGGAAAGTGAAAAACTATTTTTAAAAACTTCAGTACACTTGACCGAGATTCCAACCTTAATCTCCCCGTCATCGACAGTCTAGTCTACTGTGAGAGTAGCGCCTTATACCATGCGGCCACCCAAGCGTTTGTGACGCTGTTGAGAAGACTATGGGTGAGCTCTGATGTCTATATGGTATATGGCAGGGGTCCCCAACCGTATGCCATGGCGCCCACCGAGCCTTTTGCCCCTGCCCGCCACTTTTTGCCACAGAGTTCTTGACTAATCATTTTAATCTGTCACTTTGCCCACAAAAATCAAGTTTGTGTTATCTCCAAGTATGCTGTTCACAAAATGTTGGTGATTGAACGCCCCTCTCTTTCTAATCCCTCCCTCTCATTCCTCTTTCTTTGTCGGCTCATTTTCAAAGTGTACTTTATTACTCGGAATTATCGTTCTACTCACTAATACTTCCTATTTCCTTTGTAAATATCTTGGCATGGGTCTACCCAGCTTTGTTGCCTGAATAAACACAGATTAATATATATTTTAAAAATGTACCTAAGCACCAAAATGGCGTTGGGTAGTTAAATTATTTCCTTGTGTATTTATTTTGGTCTTGTTAAAACCGTAACTAAAGCAGTATTTTTTTTTATTTATTGACATTGACTTTTGATTTGGTAAAAATGGTTTCAATTGTTTAAATGTGCGTTATTTTATATACGAAATTAAAAAACTTTTTTTTTTTAATTTAGACTCACATTTTTTTATTAATAATTTGTATTTTTTGTGTGTGTTATTTGCATTATGAATTATGTTCGGCTATAAATTTGCTTTAAAAAATAATTGATGCCCGCCACACTATCGTCAGTTTTGAATGTGCTCTAAGGTACAAAAAGGTTGGGGACCTCTGTTATATGGTATTATATGGGGAAGGGTTGGTATATCAGAGTGTTACGTAACACAGATCTTAAACTTAAATTATAATGTTGAACCAATAATATTATTCATGTTTTCACTCTTAGTAAACATACTTAAAGACATCTTCCGATTCTGAGTTGTATTAAATCTGCATCCCTATTTCTAGAGTTACAAATACTTCCTTATGAAATAATGACATTCAATCTTGATTAAAAAAAAAAAGTAACACAGGTTGGAGGGGAATAAGGAAGGGTCAGGCTAAATGTCTACTTAGTGTCATATGGTGGGGAGAGGGCAAAAAAAAAAAAGTAAATAAAAAGCGTTACGTGGTTTACGGATGACCCCTTGCAGCTAGAACCAGGCATCACATCGTAGTGCGGTTTTCTGTATTCTGCCTTAAAAAAACAGTGGAATGGAGAGAAGCCAGAGAGACCATTTTATCATATATATATATATATATATAATAAAATTAAAATATAAATCATTTAAAATGAAGGAAAAACAACTATTAAACGGTTCCTAATTTTGTTTGTCCGAGTGAAGATCAGAAAAACGCACTTTGATATGTTTTTGATTTGAACGTAAGCGTTAATCTGATATCTCGGATAATTGATCGTGATATGAACTCTTAAGGCGGATGTGTAGAGAACGTGAGTTAACGTCAGTGTTTTTTGCAGTTTTTATAGCAACTTTTTTTTTGTTCAAAATAAATAAAAAATTGCTCCAGTAGGAACATAAGAGTTTATTTTCCTTCACATAGTGACCTCAACAGTTGTTGAATATCTGTCAAAGGTGTCCTGGAATTTAATGACAACTTTTTCTCTTCATTTAAAAGGTTTGTCATCTAATGCCGCCATGCTCATGACAGATATTCAACAATTGTTGATAACACCTTGTGAAGAAAATTAAACTCTATGTTTATACTGGAGCAATATTTGATTTATTTTGGCCAATAAAAAAATGTTTTGTTATAAAAATTGCAAAAACACTTAACTTTTCTCGAGTCCCCTACACTACCATCTTTTAAGGCAATGTGTTTCAGACAGCGACACTGCGTGATCCTCTCCCTCCCCCTCAAAATAATAATAATACGGGGGGGGGGGGGGGGAATGAAGGAAAACAATATTTTAAATAACAATTCCCTTGAAAAATAATTAACTGTTTTTTTTTAAATAAATTAGTTTTGTAGGTGCTATGAATTTTGAAATGACTCCAATAAGCTACTAGCCTATGCATTGAAGAAAAATACATACATAATTAATAAATTAGTAATATTTTATTTTTTTGGTGGGGGTCTCTAAACGGCCGTGCACTGAACAACAACATCCTCTAAGAGGTCCTTAGGGCCAATCTAGACTAGGAACATATGCAAAATCCACGTGGTTCTAAAACAGGTCAGTAGTCTAGCACGCCCTTTCAGCCCACTACGTCACAGCTGTGTTTTTTACCGTTATTCCGCCCCCTGCTCCCACCCCTCCCGCCCCTTTTCCTCCTGCCCCTCCCCCCTACAAACCCTGGACATGTTGGTTCTTTTTTGATTAATTATTGTTAGGATAGAGGTGTTGTAGTTTTTTATTGCTGGCATACGCCGGACATGTTGGTTGTTAATTAATTGGTAGGATAGAGGCGTTGGAGTTATTATTGGTAGGATAGAGGTTTTTTTTTATTCATCAATTAGGGCGCTGTAGTTTATTTGCTGAAGCATAGAGCCACTCGCGCTCCACGTCTTTCTCCTCCGATTGGTAGGATAGAGGTGTTGGAGTTATTATTGGTAGGATAGAGGTGTTTTTTATTCATCAATTAGGGCGCTGTAGTTTATTTGCTGAAGCATAGAGCCACTCGCGCTCCACGTCTTTCTCCTCCGGATGCCCGATAGTAAATGACACAAGCTTCTCTGGCAGGGGCTCGCTGCCTTCTGATGACCAACTCAGCCTTTCACTTTTCCCTCCCCTACCCCTCCCTCAGAGCCGGGGTTGTTCATCCTGGTTTTCCCCCCTCCCCGGTCATTACCTTCTGGGGGGCGACGTACCGAGCAATAACCTCCATTCACCTTGAGGAGTCATTGTGTTTCTCAAAATAGACACCTGTAAGGAAGCTATGAAAAGTCCCGTTATACGGCAGATTCGCTTTTACATTCCGTGAAAGCGGCCGGCCCAAGTCAGCTCTCAACGGAGGAATAATATTGAATTTAATGTTCGCAACTATATCCCTATGAAAGTTTAAGCCCACACATCAATGCACTCAACATTTGCGAGAGTACCTTCAGATGCACTGAGGGAGGGTAGATTTTAGCGACGCCCGTTTTGCACGGTGAATTTACTGTAGTTTGTAATTCGTGTGTCTAGATTGGATTCGAACCAGAGACCATCAAATTACTGAACGCCTTACCGACGGCCCGATTAGTTAGTTACCCCTTAATAGGCGATAACACCGCACAACTTCGACTCAATGTTAATAATTCTCTCGCCCTCTGCAAGAGCTGACTAAGTACAGATAAATTAAATGGCTAATCCTCTGTAATTGTATCTGTATAACGAATATGAAAACGGGTATTTAGCTTATCATTGCACGTAACATAAAGAATGACCACATGGTTTAAGGCGCTACTATAGCAAAAGACTATACTACATAAGCACCGTGATTTTTTCCTAGATATTTTACTTATAAACTTATGTAAAAGTTATTATTTATGTTATCAAAATATATATATAGCCGCCATGCTTTTTTTCCCCTAGGTATTTAACATAGGAACATGTGTAAAGGTTATACATTATTTAATATTTAATATTTAATTGCCGTACAGGGTTTTGTCGTGCTTGCTTATTGGCCCGCTAGATGGCATCGAAAGCCAGTTTAGTTAATGTAAGGTTTCTAGGAGAGTTTACAAATAATAAATAAGGCAATGTAAGGTTTTCTTTAACAATTTGCTGAGTATTTATCATACGCCCTGCCATGTGATATTTTAAACGGTCAGAACCCCGTATTCATACGTCAAGTCAGGTGATCTGCAGTACAAATAATTCTAGGGTAGAAAGCAAATAAAAGTTCTGTCTGAATACTCACTATTTAACATATTCATACGTCTCAAGTCATGTGATATACAGCATATACTTTAAACAGGCAGAATCCCCTATTCATACGTCAAGTACTCACAGTCGGCAAAGACCTAAATAATATTGCGCTTGTAAATTTATTGTTGATTGTCAATAAAAAAAAAACTAGTAAGAATATGTTGTTAATATTTAAGGTAAGGTGACGAGTTCACACACGGTATTTAATATCTTGGGATATTGTACCCGCATTTGCCTCAGTGTTCGAAGTCAAACCAATGATGAACCCCGCTAAGTAGATAGGAGGACGGAAAATGTACCCGCATTTTCACGAAGGGTGCGGAAAAAACACCTTTGGTCTACGTTTGCGGGAGGGCTGACACCTAGAATGGTCATGTACCAGAACGGGAATCAAACCCGCGACCTCCCAGGCATTGGCAGTGACGCCTTAGACTACGCTACCTGTGATGCAGGTGAATAACAAACGCATACCGAGCAAGTATGTTGATAGATACTGACCGCCGGTAAAGTAGCTATATGCTCTTCATACTATAGTTTTGGTCTTTCTACCAAACAAATTAAAATATTTAAGGTAAGGTTTCAAGTTCCAAACCCGTGACCTCTGGCTTAGTACGCCATTGCTCTGACCACTGAGCTATCCAGGATTCGTTCCGTGCTCAGGGTCATTCTTCACTCATATTTAAGGCAGTGGAACAGAGCATCGAGCAGGCACCTCCGTCCACGTCGCTGGGTCGATGCCGACTACTGAAATAACGGGATTTACAAAGGGACTTATGGACAGGTCTGTGTTGCGCATGCGCAGAGACACATTAGAGTATTAGGTCATTACAGACGGCAGGCTCTTTGAAGAGGGTATAAATAGAACCCGCTCATTACATTTGGTCATTTCAATTTGTGATTGACGCCGCCGAACATCAAAAAAATGAGTTTCGAGTCGCTAGAAAATTTTCTAAATTTAGGTAAGTTTTTTTCTGTATATTTTAACTGGTGTTTTTTTTTTGTTGACTAATACAGCTGGGGCGTACAATGGTGTTCTTCTTTTTTTGTTAGTTGAAGAGCCCCCGATGATTGGAGGGGATATACAGCCGGAGGATCCCAATAGCCTGGACCAGCTGCTACTGTTCGATGAAAACGGAATTTGCAACGCTGATGCTAACGCGTCGAGGGGTAAGTAACAGACTAAAAACATATATATTGGAGTCTTGTTGTGTGTTTTTTTTCCTGTAAATGCTAATTAATTTGTATTTATTTAATTTCAGACTACTGGGATCCGTACGGTTTAGACGAAGGGCTTCGGGGGTGCATACCGTCAGTTGTAGAGACATCGACTCCCCGGAGGCGCCCTTACGAATCGGTGCCACTCACGACGCCACTGATGTCGCCCCCAGGCCCTCTCCCTGTATCTTTGCGCCCGCGCCCCTACCACCGGTACCCCTGGTCGCCATGGGAAATGCACCTCCCGCTGTTTGGGCAGATTTGGACACCCTTGACCGACTGCTATGTAAGTACCTTCTACATGTAGCCAGTAGGCAGTGTAGCTTTCTCTCTCTCGCACAAATCCTGTTATATCGCCCCTCAGAGTCGAAAACAATTGCTAGCAGTGAGCTTGTACTACATCGTTTAGTGTATAAAAGAATGCGTGTGTTTACAGTTTAGAGCAAGGAAAACTATATTGCTACTTAAACGTTTATTAAAAATCCTACCTGTATGATTTATACTGAGCCATTGGGGGGGGGGAGTCCTTGGTCCAATTCCCTCTTGGGATAAGCGAAAATACTGGTTTAGTCAACTATTTTGTTCAATAAAGGGTCCCGGGTTCAAAGACAGAAAATTATAATTGTCGTTTTACAATGTGATCGAGTATCATTTTAGTGTCTCCTGGTCACGGGTTCATTTCCTGTACAAAGTCAGAAAATTGTAATCAACACTTTAGACAGTCACGTTTCACTCTGCATAAACATAAGTCCATACACTTTAATTTATGATGTGTAATAGTAACCAATTTAAAAAACTATATGTATGCAGTGCCACGGGTTCGAATCCAAACAGGGGTTTAAAAATGAGAGTTTATTCTTCTTGTACTAAATTTGTGTCTGGCTGACACTTTAGGGCGTACTTTTTTTAATTCCAGTCTAAATGTTTACGTGTTCTTATGTATGCAGAAAATTATAATTGTCGTTTTACAATGTGATCGAGTATCATTTTAGTGTCTCCTGGTCATGGGTTCATTTCCTGTACAAAGTCAGAAAATTGTAATCAACACTTTAGACAGTCACGTTTCACTCTGCATAAACATAAGTCCATACACTTTAATTTATGATGTGTAATAGTAACCAATTTAAAAAACTATATGTATGCAGTGCCACGGGTTCGAATCCAAACAGGGGTTTAAATGAGAGTTTATTCTTCTTGTACTAAATTTGTGTCTGGCTGACACTTTAGGGCGTACTTTTTTTAATTCCAGTCTAAATGTTTACGTGTTCTTATGTATGTTTACACGTTGCAGGCTTAATATAGTAAAATGTATTTTAGTTAAGGGCTGTACATTTCCTCTGTCAATTTATTACCGTCTTTTGTTTACCGCCAAACATAATCTTAAAAGTTGTGCTTATTTTATAAATAAAGTAATGCATGTTAAGGATACAGCTGCCTCTAGATACATATTTCAAATATAGGAGGCAGCTAGTAGCTTATGATAACCAAACAAATGTTTTTTGAAAAGGGTTGAACATATTTTTCCCCGATTTAAAGAAAGCTGTTATAAACTCAAATTTTACTACCCCTTTTAAGGTGTCTAACTTTCGTTGTGTTAAGTGCGGCGGGCTGTCTATCCACTCATTATGCAGGCGTTAGAAACAACATCTAGTATCATAGCTATCAATTCATTACGCGAGCATAATCTCCGGCGGTTTTTTTTTCAATAAATTGACACATTCGTAGTTGAAACAATTAAAGCGAAAAGTATCTTAAGACGTAATCTCCGCTGCTAAAATGATATAATAATAATAATAATAATAATAATAATAATAATAATAATACAAAAAGTATTAAAGAGATGAGTTTGAGCTTCAAATCTTAGCAAGGTAAACTAGAGACAATTTTTTTCACTCTCCCTCCACCGCAAGTGCTGACGCACTTCTGTAAATGTCGGTTACGTCTAAAGCAATTGAAAAATTGAACATGCTATAGTAATAATAATAATAATACAAAAAAGTATTAAAGAGATGAGTTTGAGCTTCAAATCTTAGCAAGGTAAACTAGAGACAATTTTTTTCCACTCTCCCTCCTCCGCAAGTGCTAACGCACTTCTGTAAATGTCGGTTACGTCTAAAGCAATTGAAAAATTGAACATGCTATAATAATAATAATACAAAAAGTATTAAAGAGATGAGTGTTAGGTTCGAATCTTACCAAGGTAAACTAGAGACAAATTTTCACTCTCCCTCCCCCGCAAACGCTGACTCACTTCTGTAAATGCCTGTTACGTCTAAAGCAATTGAAAAATTCAAACATATTATACATTTTAAAGAAAAAATATGCGCCTGTTGTAACAGGGCTTACTTTGACATGTGTTATAGTTGAATTGGAGGCCGGAAATGGCGGGATGACCACAGAGCCACCATCACCAGCGGTGGGACCCCTCCAGCCCTATGTAGCCGCATCGCCCCAGCTCCAGAGAGAAGGGGTTCGAGCCCCTGTGTCCCTGCAAGCCGGAACATCTTCACTCCGGCCTCTACAGCAGGGAGACGGAGTTCGAGCCCCGGCGGCGGCGAGGGAGATGGAGCCCGTGGAACTGGCGATAGCGGGACCGTCGTTTGCCCCTCAAAACGGAATTAGTGGCCAGGTGAATCAGGTAGGTGGGGAATTGCAAAATGGCGTCCCTCTTCGCATCATCGAAGAGAGGATTAAACAATTGAGGCGTTTCTTTTATACTGGTAGAGAAATTACCGTACATCTTGGTGCACCAGCAAGCGATCGTGACGCAATAAGCTGGCTTGAAGAACAAATTACTAATTTGCTCCATCGGTTGCAGGACCATGGCGTTAGCGCCGATGACCACGTAGGCTTACTTTTGAGTAGCACTGACTCAACGTTAAGCCCTGTGTATGTCTCATTTAGACGAGCAGACCAGCTAGACGCTAGAGCAGTGCTTGATAACGTAAGTCGCGTGTTGCAGAGTAATAGTTTGTTTTTGAGTACTGCACCATTGTACGTTAAACTCTCCCACTTTAAGGAGCCTCGCGGGAGGGGTAATCATAAATGTGATAAACTCTCTCCGCTAGCACATATAGCCGTAAAAACCGAGGGATCATTACGATTCAAAATGGCGACAGTCTTTGCCTTGCCCGTGCACTGGTTGTCGCCAAAGCTATATGTGACAATAAAAAAGAACCAGGATGTATGGACATGAACACCGTTAAACAGATTAAACAGGGCCGTCAAATTCAAAAACTCAAAGCAGAGGAACTATGCCGTGATGCCTGTGTGAATCTTTTGAAAGGTGGTGGGCTCACTGAGCTGAAACAATTTCAAGCATACCTTTCCGAATACAAAATCACCGTGTTCAGGGAACGTCGGGGGAGACAGGTCTTGTATGAGGGGCCTACTCCCTCCGAACATTCCTTTAAGGGGCACCTTGATTTGTATTTTCACGACGATAAGCAAAACCATTTTGATGTCATAACATCCTTGACAGCCGCATTTAAGTGCTCGTACTTTTGCCGCGAATGCCGTGTGCCATTTGATCATAAGAATGCGCACAAGTGTCAATCCGCGTGCAAAAAGTGCCACGCTAAAGCGGTTTGTAGCGGAGGCCGATCTGTGGTCTGTAAAGACTGCGGGCGTTGGTTCACAAACCAGACATGTTTTGATAACCATAAACGTCCCGGTTTTTTCAGCGGTCACAGATCGGTCTGTGATGTCAAAAAGGTTTGCGAGGTATGCGGGCAATTTTTCAGTTTGGAAAGATCAAATTATTCACATAGGTGTTATGAGACTTTTTGTAGAGTATGCGATTCATATCGTCCTTTTGGTCATTTCTGTTATATGAAACAGGCCCCGTCAAAGCCGTCACTGGAAAAGAGTAGTTTCATGTTTGTATTCTATGACTTTGAATGCAGACAAGAAACGCTTCTTCAAGGTGCGGTCAGCACGTACTTACACGAACCAAACCTATGTGTCGTGCAAACGTGTTGTAAGGCCTGTGTTCATATAGATGCAAATGATCACCATTGCACCGACTGTGGGGGCGATAGGACTCGCATATTCAAGGGTGATACCACAATGGCCCAATTTTTCGAATTTATTGTTCAAATTAAAGCTTCAAAATTTAAGGATATCACCCTCCTCGGCCATAACGCTAAATCCTATGATGGAAATTTTATTTTAAAATACATGATGGAGGTTAAAAAATGGACTCCAGAACTTATAATGAACGGTGGGAAAATCATGTCCATGCGTTACGGCCCGCTCCACTTTATTGACTCACTGAACTTTCTCCCGATGTCGCTGTCCAAATTGCCCAAAACTTTCGGCTTGGACGAGTCTTTGGCCAAGGGACATTTCCCCCATTTTTTCAATAAAAAAGAAAACGCGGGGTATAGGGGTCCCTTGCCGCCAAAGGAGGACTACGGCATCGGCGAGATGTCAGTTGAGGGAAAGGAGCACTTTGAGAAGTGGTATGACGCGTTGGTCAAAGATAACTATGTCTTTGATTTTAAACGCGAGTTGGAACTGTATTGTGTGAAAGATGTAGAGATCCTACGGAAGGCCTGCCTGAAGTTTAGAGAGATGCTCATGGAGAAAGCAAAGGTGGATCCTTTCAGAGAGGCGTGTACGATAGCTGGAGCGGCCATGTTGGTTTACCGCCGAAGTCATCTTAAGGAGAATACTATCGGTATTATCCCTAACGGTGGCTATCGGTGCGCAGACCAACAGTCGCACGTCGCTGTACAATGGCTCTGCTGGGAGGCCCATCAACGCGGTGTCTCTATTCTTCATGCGGGTAACGGCCGTGAGGAATATGTGTTAGGGCGACGTGTAGACGGTGTTGTTAAAGCTGGAGATACCACCACCGTCTTCCAGTTTTGGGGCTGTTATTGGCACGGGTGCCCTCTCTGTTACCCTGACAGGACCACCCCGGTCAAAAATAGCCCCCACGAGACCATGGAGACGCGTTATGAAGCGACCATGGCTTGTTTGGAAAAGTTTAAGAATGCCGGCTACACGGTCGTAGAGATGTGGGAGTGCATGTTTAATGCGATGAAACGCACAGACAAGGACTTGCAGCAATTTGTACTCCGGCACGAGGTGTATACCAAGGAACCTCTCAGTCCCAGGGATGCATTCTTTGGCGGGCGTACAAATTGTATCAAGCTCTTCCACGAAACAGACCTTTCTTGTGGGGAGAAGATCAAGTACTTGGATGTGTGTTCATTGTATCCATACGTTTGCAAGTATAAAAAATACCCAGTCGGCCACCCCAAAATTCACTTGGAACCAAATTGTCCGTCTATAGATCAAGTAGAAGGCATAGCCAAAGTTACAGTGACGCCTCCGCGAGATTTATTCCTGCCCGTATTGCCTACCAGGATGCACGACAAGCTAATGTTCATCTTGTGCAGGAAATGCGGGGAGGAGAAAAACCAAGGCGCGTGTCAGCACAACGACAAAAAAGATCGCTGGTTGACAGGCGTCTGGGTGATTGACGAGATCCGGAAAGCCGTTGAGAAAGGCTACACCGTTGAAGCAGTGCACGAAGTGTGGGAGTACAATGTATCTGTTTATGACCGTCAGACGCGTTCTGGCGGCCTGTTTCACGGGTACATTGATACTTTTTTGAAAATTAAACAAGAAGCCAGCGGATGGCCAGAGTGGTGTACCTCACAAGAGGAAAAGTTAGCTTACATTCAAAATTATGAGGAAAGGGAAGGGGTAAAACTCGATTTCGGCTCTGTTTGTAAAAACCCTGGTCTCCGCACTCTGGCTAAACTTTTTTTAAATTCACTATGGGGAAAGTTTGGGCAAAGACCCGATTTACCACACGTAGCCGTTGTCAACGACTATCAGGGCGTCCACAAGTACCTGACGGATCCGTACATCACCGTGGACAGCGTCATTGATGTAAATGATGAGGTTATGTTCCTCAATTACAAGGATGCGCGTGACGCGTTGCGCCCTAACCCTAACACGAGTGTGGCGGTGGCGTGCTACACGACTGCTATGGCTAGGTTGCACTTATACAGCATCCTTGAACAATTGGGGGACCGCGTTTTGTATCATGATACAGATAGCGTTCTATTCACTGAACGCCCCGGCGATTGGAGTCCACCGACCGGAGACTTTTTAGGTGACCTCACTGATGAACTTCAGGATTACGGTCCGGAAAGCTACATTAGCGCCTTTGTATCTGGTGGTCCCAAAATTACGCTTACCGAGTTTGCGTTGGCGGTGATCCTGCCAAAACAAAAACGGTGTGCAAGGTTCGCGGGATCACCATAAACTATGGCAACCGGAACGATGTTAATTTTGAAGTTTTGAAAGCGATGGTCACCGAACAGGCTGCGGAAAGATACATACAGATACCGCACAAAATTGTAAGAAAAGGTCTTGCGACTGTATGTACCGTTTCGCAGGCTAAAGTCTACCGGCCCGTGTACACCAAACGCCGGATAACAGATGATTTTAATACGTTGCCGTTTGGGTATCAGAGTCCTTGTAAACGCGCTCGCCACGAATAAAAGGTGATCATTTAGACGGGCTGAATAATCATCTTTTTTTCTTTCACTCTAGACAGTTCCACTGACATACCATTTTTCAAAGATTTGAGATTTTTTTTCATATTTTTTTTCTGCATGAAAACAAGCATATTTTTTTATATTTTTTTATGCACCCGGGATACTTTTTTTTTATATTTTTTTTTATTTGCCAGTACAGTCCTCTGCCTACCTGATTTTTTCTAGTCAATTAGTTGCTTATATATATTTTAATTCTAGCCAAATGTTTGTATATATATATTTATTTTAAATCTAATACATTGTTTGTATATATATTTTTTTCTGATAAACTGATTGTATATATTTTTATTTTAAATCTAATACATTGTTTGTATATATTTTTTTCAGTCAAATATGGTAGACTGATTGTATATATTTTTATTTTAAATCTATTCACATATATATTTATTTTCTTTTAGTACCGAGGCCACTATTCCCCCTATATTTTAAATATTCACAGTATACTTTTCACTGTGTGTAAACAAAACCAGCTATGTTTATACAAACAATTATATATTGTAAATATTCACAGTATACTTTACACTGTGTGTATACTTTTTTCCTGATTGTAAATAAATATTGTAAAAATTGCTATGTTTGTGTTTTAACGTCTAAACCCTTACCTCCCTCCTATCCTATAAATACAAGCTCATATAGCTTATAAGCTCAGTCTCAAACATTATGGACAAGTTGAAACATCCATTTTCGGCCATCATAAGCGGCCCGTCCGGCTGTGGAAAGTCACATTTTGTAGCAGACTTTATCCGTCACTTGGACACAATGTGTGACGTTAAATTTGATAAAATCACATGGTATTATGCTTTATGGCAACCGGGATTCGAACAAGACGGGACAAGTCCCCACGTCATATTCTGTAAGGGTTTGCCGGAAATGGATGACGTCTGTAATGACTCTCCACAGCTGATTATCCTGGACGACCTGATGCGTGAAGCCAACGAAGTGGTCGTCGATCTTTTCACCAAAGGATGCCACCATCAAAATATTAGCGTCATGTACCTTACACAAAATATATTCCATCAGGGCAAGGGCCAAAGAGACATTTCCTTAAACGCACATTATATCGTGCTTTTTAAAAATCCAAGGGATAAAGCTCAGATTCAACACTTTGCACGACAAGTCTGTCCTGAAAATCCCCGTGTTTTACAAGAGGCTTACACCGATGCTACAAGTACGCCTCACGGCTATATATTGCTAGATTTCAAACAAGGTACACCAGAATGGTTCAGATATAGAACCCGCACAAATGTCGGCTGCTGCGTGTATCTACCGCGCAAAAGCTATAAAAACACCGACACTTCCCGCTTACAGATCATTTCATAACCATGAGTCCCAAAGTGCTGAAGCAGGCACCTCTGCTACGTGCGATGTATCGCATGAACCCGCAGCAACGAGTCGCCTTGATGAAAACAGCCGACAAGAAACTGGTTGACTCTGTTTGCGAGTGTGCCTACAACACTTTAAAAGGACGGGTACCGCTGAAAAATGCGCAGAAGACAAAGTTACGTGCTCACAAGCAGGTGTTGCGCAAGCTGGTCAAACGAGGAGAGTGCTGGAAGAAGAAGAGACGACTACTCGTTCAGAAAGGAGGAGCGTTCTTGCCCTTACTTTTAGCCCCTTTAATCAGCGGGGTCCTCGGTTCCTTATTCAACAAGTAAATAATGGAACACACGAAAAAGATGATATTGGTGTCCCCGGAAACATTACACCGTTACGAGCAACACAACCAACAAACAGCCTCGGCAACAAATCTAGTGGTCTCCGAGTTGGACAAGGAAATGGAAAAAATCCTCGCTTCAAAACTTGACGACAAGTCTAAATGGACTTTATACCAACAAGTGCTACAGCGCTATCTACACTTTAGTCAACACCCACCGCCATCTGAAACCACCACCACTACCACCCCTGAAGTGTCTGTACTTCCCATCCCAACTGTACTTAATACTGTACCAGCACAGGCACGTAAAAAAGCTGAACTTTTACTAGAACATATTAAGTCCCGAGGCGGCATCTCTTGGGACTCAAACGGAGAAGTGAGTATTCAAGATACGCCTCTTCGTGGATCCAATATTGTGGATTTAGTCAACGATCTGGTCAGAGCAAGAAGACACAGCGAACCGTCAGGGTGGCGAGAGTTTCTCACGGCGCTGCAAAATATAAACGTTCCGAAAGAATTTATTGTGAACCCGAAACGTTTGGCGCCCATTAGAGATCCGACGCCCGTACCACAACCACTTACACCGTCGCAACGCCCAAAGAAGAAGAAACTGAAGAGAGTGGACGAAAACCGGTGGCTGCCGTTCAGAGCTTAATGGAACGTCTAGCCGACATCTACTACGACCCTTCTCATCCTGCAGGTTTGCAGGGGCGGCGTCGCTCATAAAGGCGTCCAAAAAAGATCCCGAAAAAGTACGAGAATGGCTTCGTGCGCAGGACGCTTATACCTTACACAAACCTGTGGTAAAAAAATTTCCACGCAACAAGTACGTGGTGTCAAACATTGACGATCTCTGGCAAGCCGATCTCAACGATATGAGAAGTCTCAGAAAATACAACGACGGTGCAGTGTACTTGCTCACCGTCATCGACGTGTTTAGTAAGATGGCCTGGGCGAGGACGCTTCCATCCAAGACGGGGAGCGTCGTGAGAGACGCCTTTCAGGACATTTTTAAGCAAAGCGGTCGTAAACCTCTAAGTATACAGACGGACAAGGGGACAGAGTTCACGGCACGGCTAGTCCGGAAATTTCTCAAGCAAGAAGGTGTGCATTACTACACCACTCATAATCCAGACGTGAAGGCAAGCATCGTGGAACGGTTCAATAGAACTCTGAAAGGACGCATGTGGCGCTACTTTACCAAAAATAACACGTATCGGTATGTGGACGTCCTCCAAGCCCTAGTCGACGCTTACAACGGGTCCAAGCATTCCAGCATCAAGATGGCGCCCGCCGCCGTTTCAGAAACTAACGTGCTTCAAGTCAGAGATAATCTGTACGGCAAAAGGCGTCCAAGCTCGAAGCCTAAAATAAAAGTCGGTGACACGGTGCGTATTAGCAAATCCAAAATGCTGTTTGAAAAGGGCTACGAAAGCAATTGGAGCGAAGAGATTTTCAAAGTCAGTAGTGTCGTGTTGCGACAACCTGTCGTCTACAGACTCACCGATCTTGACGGCGAAGAAGTGGAGGGGACGTTTTACGAACCTGAATTGCAACGCGTACGTCTCCCTGAAACTTTTAAAGTTGATAAAATACTACGTGTCAAGGGTAAAGGCGCCAGAAAGAAAGTGTACGTGCAGTGGAAAGGTTACCCCGCCAAGTTTAATTCCTGGATTCCCGCCAGTTACGTCAGCGCACTACCATGAAGGACCAATTTTACATCACTTTGCCGAGCGACAGCTCTATGGGATATTTCCCGAAAAATACCCTCACGAATTTCACCACGCAACTTCCTTACCGTCTTACACTCGAAGGGCGGTGGGAAGTCGCTCTGGCTGAATTTCAATATCCCTGTTCTTTCACCACCGTACCCGAGGGCCAAAATATTGTATGGTACAACTGGTGGACGCTAACGGCGTGGAACAAATATTCAAGGATCATATCCCTGCTGGAAACTACAGCACTATCCACGAATTGATCAAGGCTCTAAACGAAGTAGAGGCTTTTAAAGGGATTCCGGAGTTGTATTCAAGTACACAAACCCCAACAAAAAAGTGGAAGTTATCTCTTATTCACCAAATATACAGCTGTTGAGTCTATCAACTCAACTAAGTCTGCAGCTCGGTTTCGATCCTAAGACTAATCTGATAAAAGTACCAAAGTCTCCGTACGCCGCCAACATTCTACTAGGCCTGCCCTCGCAAATGTACATATACACGGATATTGTCGAGCCTCAGCCCGTGGGTGACATTGTGGCACCGCTGTTACGTATCGTCGGCATCAACAACGTAAACTATCTCTACGGCATACATAAGACAGTTAGCTACGACCCGTTGCACTACATGCCGGTGCTGAGAAGGGAAATTGAAAGCTTGGAAATCAATATAAGAACCGACACGGGTGAACCTGTACCATTCGAGTTTGGAAAAGTGTGCGTGAAACTTCATTTTCGACGCTGCTCAACATGAACTGTCCCTACCAAAGATACTACATCAACCAGGCTGGAACAGGAATATCTTCGATCTACCACGGTGTTCCCTATCAAAGAGGGCATGGGATAGGAAGTTTTTTCAGTGGTCTTTTCAAAAGCGTCGTACCGTTGCTGAGAAGTGGCGCTAAAGCCATCGGAAAACAGGCGCTTCATACGGGAATCGACGTGCTCTCCGACGTTGCCAATCAAGGGCGTCCTTTCAAAGAGGCCCTACGGCAACGTGTCGGCGAGGCTGGAACAAACTTGAAACGCAAGGCTGAACAGAAGATCAACACGCTGATGACCGGCTCAGGCTATAAAGGGCGTCGTAAGAAGCAACGACGTCATTCAAAGGTCGTCACCCGACGTAAAAAGGTCAAGAAAGAAGCTAAAGATATTTTCAGTTAAAATGTCGTTTCTACACCCCCAGTCCTGCGAGTGTGCCAGCAGTGAACTCGATCTCTTTTCCGTGCCACCCACTCAAACCAGTCTTGAAAGTGGGCAATGGCTCCAGTACAAACCTGTCTCTTCCCTCACCGATGATTCACCCATCGAATTTACCGTTACCGGCCAGGGCGAGTTCTATATCGATCTTTCACAGACTATGCTCTATCTCCGTGCGGCCATCATGAAACCCGATGGTGGCGCTTTCACAGAGGTGGATCAGATCGCTCCCGTCAACAATTGGCTGCATTCTCTATTCACGCAGGTGGACGTGTTTTTAAACCAAAAACTAGTATCACCGCCCAGCAACACGTATGCCTATAGAGCGTACATTGAGACGCTGCTCAATTACAACAGCGAAGCCAAAAGAACACATTTGACTTGCGGTCTGTGGTTCGCAGACACCCCCGGAACCTTTGAGGAGGCTAACGCCAACAACAAGGGATTTGAGGCCCGTCGCAGTCTCACCACAAAAAGTAAGACGGTGGATCTTTTGGGGTATCTACACGGCGACGTGTTTAACCAAGAGAAATACCTTTTGAACGGCGCCGAACTCCGAGTCCGGTTGGTCCGTTCCAGAGACGGGTTTAGTCTTATGGCGGTCCCTGAACTCCCTCACTTTAAGGTTCACATCGTTGAAGCCGGCCTTCTAGTGAGGCGTGTCAAAGTAGCACCTTCTATACTGTTGGCACACGCCAAAGCATTAAATGTCAGTCCCGCAAAGTATCCCATCACCCGTGTGGAAGTAAAAACACTCACTATTCCTACGGGCGTGCAAGGGAAATCGCTGGACAACGTATTCACCGGCCAGTTACCCAAACGGTGCATCGTGGGATTTGTGTCAAACGCGGCGTTCAACGGAGACGCCACCAAGAACCCGTTCAACTTTCAAACCTATGGCATGAACCATTTCTCGCTGTACGTGGACGGGGAACAAGTACCGTCAAAACCGTTACAGCCCGATTTTTCAAACGGCCACTATGTCATGTCCTACCACACGCTGTTTTCTGGAACGGGTATCCATTTCATGAACGAGGGTAGCGACATCACACGAGAAGCCTTCCCCAAGGGATATCATCTCATGGCTTTCGATCTCACACCTAATCTGTCCGCCCACATGACATCACATTGGAATTTGACGAGACACGGTTCTCTGAGCATCGAAGTGAGCTTCACCCGAGCTCTCACCGAAACCGTCAACTGTATCGTGTACGGGGAGTTTGCCAACATCATCACCATTGACAAGGACAGAAACGTTGTGACCGATTATGGAAGTTAATATAAACGGCTTCCCGCCCCTTACCCCCTTCATTTAAGCTATGGACGTCATTGTGGATTTCCAGAGCTTCATCGACGACAACAACGAGTTTATCGTCAAGGAACTGAGTGTTTTATCTGTATGCGGCACATTAATTCAACACTGGGTGTTAAAACCTCCATACGCTATCGAAGAACTTTCCACCGATGCCCGAAAGAAAGCCGACTATATAGTCAACAATCTGCACGGTATCAGCTGGGATTACGGTGATGTGGATTACAGCCTGCTCGAATCCCTCATCTCCCGTGCCACAGCGCGTGCAGAAACCGTCTACGTCAAGGGGTCAGAAAAGAAAAAGTTTCTAGTCAAATACACGTCTACACCCATCGTAGATCTGTACGACAGAGGTTGTTCGTCACTGAAAACACTTAAATTGGGTCGCACCATGTGCATGGCACATAGTTCTGTATGGAATTTCTGCTCTGCCTCTATCGTCTGGGGACTTCGAGACTGGATGATTGAAGATGGACACGCACACCATAAGACGTGCGCTGAAAACAAGTCCGTGGTTCCGTTCTGTACGGTCGGGTGTTTTCCCTGCTGATCAACTACCCGCAAGAATAGCTCGACCTGCCGCTCTAGTCATCAACACCGATCCGCACACCAAACCTGGACGCATTGGGTCGCCATCTTTATCGACAAGAACGGCGTGGGAGAATACTTTGACAGTTATGGTTTTCCACCGCGTATAAAGTCACATCTGGCATTTATACGCAAAAACACTTTTCGCACGTCCCATAGTAAGCTACAACTTCAAAGCATCGCATCAGACGTTTGCGGCCATTACTGTCTCATGTACCTTCTCTATCGCGCCCAGAACATTCCGCTGAAAACTTTCCAAAACCTATTCTCGCCCACCAATCATACAGCCAACGACGCTAAGGTGGTGAGATATTACAATAGATTTTTCAAGACTGTAGGGGCATGTCGCCCTTCAAGAGGCCGTGTCCAGACGGCGTGCGCCTATAAAAAGGGCGTCCCGGCGGTGTGCCGGCCATAACCACTGAGCATCATGGAAGGTCAAGACGTTTGCGGTAGCAAAGCAAAGCCTGCGAAACCACTCGCCGTCACCAGTATTTTCAACACATTGTTCCCGCTGGATGGAGTCGACGCCAAGCGAGTCATCGTCGGCATGAGTGTCAAGAACAACTTTACGCCCTATGTCCAACTAGAAAAATGTGGAGGGAACTGCGCCGTGTTTAACCGAACAGAATGGCAAGAACTGAGCACCTACAAGTCGGTCATATCAAAGTTTTTCACCAACACGCAACCTCCTCAGAAGATTAGCCTGACTAATCACGAAATCTCCCTGAGACGCATGTGCGGTGACCGTATGGTCGTCATCAACGAGAAACAAGACGCCGGAATCAAACGGGTCGCCTATCTAGCACCTAGCTGGGCGCGTCTTTGTGAGGTGTGGGACCTCATCGACGTCGCCGTCGACCGACGGGACATGTGGTCGACACCCGTCGCGCGCTATTGCAACAATTTGATCGACACACTCGTCGTGGATGTATGCGACACGCTAACAGAATCTACGGATGTCATCGACCTAGAACAACCTACGGTGGAAACGCACATCAAAAACCTGGATCTTATCAGTGCTACTTACTATACACGTCAAGTCATCGGTTTGGACTATTACATTTGGATTGTGAACTAAAAACAATTTTACTAACGCATCTAAGAGACACTGTAGAAAAACGTATGAACGAATATATGCGTCATTCATGTAAAAATGTATAATTGTGATGTTTATTAAATAAATATATATTTGTAACATCTGTGTTTTATTTACGAGTCCCAACTTGCCTTGTCTGCCCGACAACCCGATGCCCCGGGTCAATATCTAATCTTGTCTCAACATGTCTTGTCTGCCCGCCAACCTGGCGCCAGGGAAAACCCACTGCCAGGGTCAATGACCTCAATATCTATTCTTGTCTGCCCGACTACCTGGCGCCAGGGAAAACCCGCTGCCCGGGTCAATATCTATTCTTGTCCCAACTTGTCTTGGCTGCCCGCCAACCTGGCGCCAGGGTTGCGACATAACACGCGATGATTACGTCATAGGGAAAAAACCCAAGTTGTCCGGTGCGATAGCTGCGGTAGGAGGAACATTTCCAGACATCTCGACAGACGCTACCAAACAACCAATTTTAGTAGACTTGTGACAGGGGTAGTGGCCCCTAACTGTGGATTCCGAGGCCCCTGATTGTGCATAATTAGAGTACAGGTGTCTATTTTGAGAAACACAATGACTCCTCAAGGTGAATGGAGGTTATTGCTCGGTACGTCGCCCCCCAGAAGGTAATGACCGGGGAGGGGGGAAAACCAGGATGAACAACCCCGGCTCTGAGGGAGGGGTAGGGGAGGGAAAAGTGAAAGGCTGAGTTGGTCATCAGAAGGCAGCGAGCCCCTGCCAGAGAAGCTTGTGTCATTTACTATCGGGCATCCGGAGGAGAAAGACGTGGAGCGCGAGTGGCTCTATGCTTCAGCAAATAAACTACAGCGCCCTAATTGATGAATAAAAAACACCTCTATCCTACCAATAATAACTCCAACACCTCTATCCTACCAATCGGAGGAGAAAGACGTGGAGCGCGAGTGGCTCTATGCTTCAGCAAATAAACTACAGCGCCCTAATTGATGAATAAAAAAAAACCTCTATCCTACCAATAATAACTCCAACGCCTCTATCCTACCAATTAATTAACAACCAACATGTCCGGCGTATGCCAGCAATAAAAAACTACAACACCTCTATCCTAACAATAATTAATCAAAAAAGAACCAACATGTCCAGGGTTTGTAGGGGGGAGGGGCAGGAGGAAAAGGGGCGGGAGGGGTGGGAGCAGGGGGCGGAATAACGGTAAAAAACACAGCTGTGACGTAGTGGGCTGAAAGGGCGTGCTAGACTACTCAGGTCTGATATGATTCGATTGCCGTAGGTGAGATTTTTTTAAAATCAGCCGTGTCTTACTACCAGTCTGGATTATTCGTATTTAATTACACTAATTGGGGAACGTGTTAGGAACGTTTAATTCAAAGAAACTGTATTATTTTTTTTTTGCGTGAAGGGAAAGAGACAGAGAAAAAAAACCTGTTCACCCGGTTGGTATTTGCAGCCATAATAACCTCCCCGTCACCATAAAAATCAAACTTGACGAGCTTGACGTCATCCCTACCGATGCGGTCGTTTAACTAAATGTGTTTCCCACTCTCCCTCCACGCCACTTCTTGTACACTTGCTTTACAACTCAAACTTCCTCATCTCTACTCCATTAGTATAAATAATTAAGCATGTGAACAACCCGGACAGGTAGTAAAAAAACAAACAATAACAATATCCGTGCTAAGCCCCGTGAAATTCTGTTCCAGTATCCAGACAGCTTCACGCGAGTAAAGGAAGGCGATCTAGAATAAGCCAGAGCTGTTGTTAGGGCGGTGTTACACTTTCATATTTCTTCTTTAAAATAAAAGTAATTTTTCAAAATCCATCTAATATCCAATCCAATATGGCGGATCCATTATGGTGGACAAAGCGTATAAATGGGGTCCTAGTGAGGTGAATATGGCATGGGAACACGAAGCATTCCATATTTATTATAAGAATCCAATATGGCGGATCCAATATGGTGGACAAAGTGTATAAATGGGGTCCTAGTGAGGGGAAATTTGACATGGACACTATGGAACACTCCATCTTTCTGATAAGAATCCAATATGGCGGATCCAATATGGTGGACACAGCGTACAAATGGGGTCCTAGTGAGGTGAAATTTGGCATGGACTCTATGGAGCACGTCATCTTCATGATCAAAACCGAAACTTGAAAAATCTAAGATGGCGGATGCAACGTGAAAACTAGGTTATTTTGAACCTAATAATAATATGGCAGATACATTGACACAAATCTAGTTACTACCACCAGGTATGAAACATTTAAAAATACATAAAACAACAAGGAACAGGTCTCACTTTTGAGAAAATGTGTGTTATTACCTAATCTAGATATTTACAAATGGACAATGAAACTTTTAAAAAAAAAGTTCACCAAAGCTGCTCTATTAGTTAAAGAAATAAGCACACTTGAATGAAGAATTTGTGTCATCATATTTGACAACTAAACTTTTAATTGATTAGCATGTATATGATAATTTTTCAGATTTCACAATTTTTTTTAACACATTCTTTGAGTGTGTTCTATAAGGTACATTTTTAAAAAATAAAAGATTAGTAAAATAAAAATATATAATATAAAATATGTTTGATGTAAAGTGAATGTATCATAATATTTATTTTACCAAATAACTTCTTTTTTTATAATTAATATGACAGTGTAATACTGCCCTTAAGGCGTTGTAAAGGGGGCAGGGGTATGAGAAGGGAAGAGCCCTAACACAGGAAAGAACAGTGACCCCTGACTGGGCGGCCTCAGGGGAGGCGAGCCCACTTCCTGCTGCGCCACTAACGTCACATCCACTCCCCCTCCCCTCCCCTCCCGCACTCCCCCAACCACATTCCCAACCAGTCGTCTACGATTCGCTTCTTAGCGAGCACCTAGCTTCCGTCATTGTTTCACCCAGAACGAGTGAATTTGTCGGGATGTATATATGAAATGGGGAAATTCTAAAAAATAAAAAGAGCTATTCCCCGCCCCCCGCCCCCCTTTAGAGTCTTACTATCAGTCCAGGCTATTCGCAATGTTTACAATTATTTTGTCAGAAAAAAAAAGCATGTTCACGTTTAAAAAAAAAGTTATTGTTATTAGCACCGCGTCTTACTACCCATTCGGGTTATACGCACTTACGCTAATGTGTAATGATAGGGTGATTGTGAGATGAAATGGAAGACCTACAGTTTAACGTGGGATCCAAACCACGGTGGAGACCTGGCATTCCACACATTCACAAGTTGTGAATAATACACTTCTTGTCAGAGGTGAAGGAAGGTTTTGGCAATCAGATAAATCTGTGCCGAAACCGAGGATTGAACCCCGCAACCCCAGCATAAAAGTCTGACACCTTTCCCCTAGACCACCGGATCACTTTATTTTTAAGTTCCTATGAGAATTATAATGTACACAATTTCTAAGTGTGGCCTATTGTTTCATAATATGTAATGCAAAAACATGTTATCGGAGAACATTGAAATGCTCACTACAGGGAGAAACCTGATTTCAAAAGCACAAAGGGAAAAAACAGCTACATAATGTGTCAACATGACAAACATGTAACCTTACTCTTTACAATAATTCAGAGCTGTGCAAATAATCACTTTTCATTTTGAGTTGAGTTTGAATGAATGAATTTGAGTAATATAGAGCAATGTTTGTATTAGAAATATTTCAAGTTGAATTTCTGTAATAGATTCATGTATAAACCATAAATAAGTACACACACAATTTTGTTTTAATTGGGTTTACCTTTTTTTTGTGATGAAGAATCACACAAATTCAAATTCTTCAATAAATTTAATCTAATTAACAATCATTTAACTAGACAAAAGGAAATATTGAGAAATTATGTTTGTTATGCAAATTATATCTTAAAATTGAATACAATTAATTAAACCATGAATTTTTGAGAAAATATTTAAAAAAATTCCAAGTGATCAGAATTTTCGAATTTTGTAAAAAAAAAATTCTTCTGGTTTGAGTTTTAGCAGCTACTAAAATATCAACTCGAGCTCGAATTTTCGAGTACACGCACACCCCTACAATAATTACAAAAAATATATTTAAAAAACTACAGAGCTGGTAAGGTTAGGTAAGGTTAGGTTAAGTTAGGTCGGTTAGGATGCGAACACAAAACAACTCAAGTTGAAATACAGATGTGTCGTTCGTGAACGACATCAAACAATGGTGCATTTTTGATACACCTACACCTCATCTATGGTAGGATATGAGGTAAGTGATAGCTAGCAGAAGATTTTTTATTGCAAATATTATTTGAAAGTAACTAATGTCAACATGTTCAGAAATAATTACGATTTACTTAGTATTACTATATAACAATAATTATTTCCAAATAGGACATAAGTTACTTTCAGCCAATGTCTTCAATAAAGAACCTTCTTCTAGCTGTCACCTCCTCTCCTACCGCAGATAGGATATACCTTGTGAACTTCTGATATACTCCAAAGCAGGTATACAAATTTGACCTGCACCCTTTAAGTATGTAGCTGTTTATAATAAATGACACATAAAGAGTGGATTATGTTAAATGATACAGTATGAACCGAAAAAAGTGGGCGATTCACAGTGGAACTCGGACTTAGAATACAGCCACATGGTCTTTTTCCCAATTTGTATAGGTCTATTTTCATTTACATGAGTGGAAATATTAGAGATATTTCTGCCTCATGCCTCAAATATGAAAAAATATCAATGATAGTTTGAGGGGCCTAAGGTATTTATTGTTACAGAGAAAGCATGGGATATCACATTTAAAAAAAACTAGTTTACCCTGGCGGGGATCAAACCTCAAGCTCGCGAATCAAATCAAAACGTCTAAGACACACCTAGTTTTGTTAGTCTCAAAATGATATAACTTTTGGGGGATAGTGAAGAGCTTATAATGTTGATGACTTAGGTTAAGAGCCCGTTTCACCTCACAGATAACACCTTAGGTAGGTAAATACAGATAGAACCATAGGTCACATCGTAGTGATGTTTTTTCTTTGATCTACTATAGAAAATAGTGATATTGAGACGAGTGAAATAGTTTCTCTATATAAAAAAATACACAAAATCTAAAAATATTTATTTTCAAATGGAAAAAGCCTATTTAACAAATCCTGATTTTTCTGTTGTAGAAATGAAGAAACGAGAAACCGCACTTCGATGCGATTTATGGTTTGAGCATAATCGAGTTTCTAATATCCATGTTTAGTGGGTCTAGAGATGGGCTATAAAAGATTGTATGTTGTTTACTGTGTTTAGAAAGTGAAATTAATACTAGATTGAATAATAAATTGATCTATCTCTATTTGTCGAATGTATCACGTAAGAAACCAATGAGTGTTCCTTACCTAACTACTGACAATGTCCATTCTCTTTAGCTAAACGGCTATGTCTTTTGCAGCCCGGTGTAGCCATAATGGCTACGTTGTTTTTTATATATTATTTTTATCTTTAAAAATACCCATTCCCGATGTCGCCAAATGTTCCTATATATTAAAAAAAATATTTTAACAATTATTTTTTTGTAAGCTAGATTTTTAAATGAATTTCTAAAAATATATTTATTTAGGATATATCTTAGTTAATTTGGACTGGAAAGGGTTCAAGCACACCGGCCGAATGTGTGTACCTGCCTTGGGGTATATCAGTAGCGCACAAGGTAGCAGCATCAAAACAAAGCCATCGTTTGTTGTCTCTGAGCCCCCTGCCTCGATATGGCAACACCGCCAAAACGGTAGAATTTCAGAAATTACAATTATTGTGAGTTTCGTGAATTAGTCATTTATCAACCAAACCTGACCTAACCTAACCACTATTGTAAAGAGTAAAGGGTTGTTTCTTCATTCTTACTCCATGGTATTAGGAATTCGAAAGTTAAATGCCACATTTACAAAAGTACGCCACCTATCCCTATCCTGAGATAATTCTATCCAGTCCATCTCATTACACCCTATCCCTATCTTGAGTTAGTTCTATCCAGTTTATCTCATTGCACCCTATACCCATCTTGTGCTTGTTCTATCCAGTCCACATCATTACAGCCTATCCCTATCTTGATATAGTTCTATCCAGTCCACCTCATTACACCCTATCTCTTTCAGGTCCATTCTAATGTTAGCCTCCCATCTGCATCTAGGTCCAACCAATGGTCTCTTCCCATTGGGTTTGCCAGTAGGTATCTTGAACAAGGCTCAAGAATCTCCTATTCGCGTTTCTATGTCCTGCCCATCTTAATCAACGAGACTTGATTATTCCAACAAGGTATTGTGATGAGTACATGGTATGTAACTCATCATTCATGATATAACATCCTCCACTCTCCAGTAGCCTCATTTCTTTTTATATCAAATATTTTACTAATTACCTTGTTTTCGAACACCTTATGTCTAGTTTTATTATTTTACTGTAATTATCGTAAAAATATTAAGACCGTTGTTTACAATATATATTTTCCATGTTTACCACGTTATGCATTTGTTTTTTCACCTTGCGCACTTTTTATACGAGTTACCTCCTTGTGCGCTTTCTGGTGTTCTCCAGGTCTAGAATTACTGATGAGAAAAAAAAAAAGTGTTGGCAAACATATTTTTTAAAGTGCCTTCTTATCTCCTGATAACGCAACAAAACACAATGCCTCCCCATTCACCTGACTACCGTACATAGTTCGTTTCAGGGTTGTTACGCCGAGGCAATAATAACTTGCTTTTTGTTTTTTTCTCATTAATGCTGCCTTCATAAATCCCTCATAGAGGCTTGCGTCAGCTACACTTGGTTTTCTTTCAGATGGACGTACAGTCGGTTTAAATTAAATAACACATTAGCAAGGCTGACCAGTCGCAACTGGAGTAGATTATTTGTGTGAAAGGTGAGGTATAGAGGGGGGGGGGGGGCGACAAACAAAATAAGGACTTAACCTGAAGCATAACATCTATTTCATGTTATCTTTATCAGGATTTATAAGTTTTAGGGAAGGACGTATTAGATCGTCACTTGGTCTCCTCTTCTAAAATAAGGGTACAATACTTTTTTTGTTTTAGTATTTACGTGTTTTTTTTAAAACTAGCAGTAAAGAACAAAACCAATTGTAAAAGATCTCCCCGAACCGAATTACAGTTTTTAAGTGACAGTAAAAGTGACCTTGGCCGATTTATTTCTATGAAGGTAAATCGTCCAATGGGACGTGATGGGGGTTGCAAGAAGCCCTCACGGCAGCCATTGTAAAAACACTCGTGATCATACCAACAAACAAATCGGACGTGTCTTACACACTCGCGTGGTCACTCCAACTCAACTTCCATTATTAGTAATAATTCTTTTATAGCCAAAACCAAACTGTGTAATAACTTAATCCTAAATATTAATTTGTGATCTTTAATTTATGTTGTCTTTAATTTAAATCAAACCCAGTCTAATTCTTGGTAGAAAAAGTGAAGCTATCTAGCTGGCACTCGAACACAATATATTTAAATATTTAGATCTAGCACCGAGATATGACTGATGCACGTGAATACAGGGAGATCAGGCTGTATTCTACTAACCCAATCAAGAACCAAACCAAGGACGCCGGGACGAGTACGAACGCGTGTCGATAAAAGCGCCCCTCCTCCCTCAAGAAAAAAAGGAGAGTAGGGAGATTCTCCCACAGCAAATGTTAGAATATAGAATTTTCTTGGAAGCTATTTAAAGGGGATCCTCATCTGGAATTTGTTAGTTTTAAATTAGACTCCTCCACAAAGCTTTTGGTGCGGGCCTACCCCATACAATTTCTGTAATCCAGATGCCCCAATAAAGTTTTTTTTAGAATAGATATTTATATAAATTATTTGAAGTGGTATCCCCCTTAACCCCCGCAAAGCTTTTTTTAAAAAAAAATTGATATCACTAGAAGCTATTTGGAATTTGAGTCATGACCATCTTTCAGTTTAATATTTGATATTATCATAGGGGTGTGAAATAAATCTCGAGGGGAGGATTTTTCCTAGAAGGAGGGGGAGATTCTTCCTAGATGGAGAAGGGAATTCACTCTTTGACCTCTTGGTTACACCCCCTCTGAGGCTGATCACATATAGAGATGAGAATTACTGATTACAATTTTTGGGTCGTGGAATCACAGGAGAAAGGGATGTTTACGAAATAGAGATAGGTGCATGAAGTTCCCGAGCGAATAGTTCGAACTGAACGGTTCTTACAATTGAACCACTAGAACTAGTTCACCTTCTCTAATTATGCTCTAATTCAAAGTGAGTCGCGAGGTGACACGACATAAAAATCGTGATTCTTCAGCCAATCTAGGTCACAGAACTGAAGTGACAAAAAAAAAAAAAAAGCTGATTTTCTCCAATGAGCTATGCTACTATTTCAGATACAAAAAATTAAACAAATTTTGTTTTGGGTTGAAAGGGAGTTAATTGTTTCACAGTTTACTTGTTCAACAGAGCTACCTACCTTCTATTTACTCAGCTACCCACCTCGGTGGCGTAGTTGGCTAACGCGCTAGTCGTGTTGAGCTCGACTGCTGAGGACGGGGAGATCGAGGTTCGAATCTCGGTCGGGTGAACTGGTTTTTTTTTTTCCTAAATGGTTTTCCACTCTCCCTCCACGCAAATGCGGGTTCACTTCCTCTAATTCAACCTTCCCAATTACTAATCCATTAGCGTAATTAGTACTTAAAGCGTATAACCCGAACGGGTAGTAAGACGTGGTGCTATATATTATTATTATTTACTCAGCTACTGGTAATAGTTACTATCAGCGCCGGATTTACGTATGTGAGGGCTTCGGGGTAGCATAAAATTGGGAAAGGCGAAGGGGGCGTAAACCCATGTAAATTATCGTGTCTGAGGAAAGGTAAAAAACTAAACAAATGTTTGATTTTACACAAAATGTAATAGTAACAAAGTAAAAGGAAGTAGGCTACATGCAGACATAATTAAAACGCTAATTATATCCAAAAATTTCGTTGCCTTCTTTGCAGCAAACATGTCAATAATGTTTTTAAAAGTCCATTTCATGAAGTATACACCTTCTATACTGAGTAAGGAAAGGTATGTTAGACGTTCTTGGTTTATGGTTGTATATAGTCAGTTTTTTTTTATCCACTTCATTTTTGGAAGAAAAAAAAAGAAACAAGAATGAATCTATAATAAAAAAAATTAAGAGTTAATATTTTCTTACTTGTGACGGTTTATGGGGGCCCATGTCTGTGGGCTTCACTCTAAAAGATGGAGAAGAGGGAGTGGTAAAGTCGTGATCTATTCTTTATTTTTCTCTAGTTCAGTACACGAGATGGGGAAAATAAGTACACGAGATGAGACAAATAAAGAAGAATCTTTACTTAATAATATCTCACAAATATGTGAGTGCATTAGATGGGACAAATTCAGGTAGAAATCTCCAAGTACACGAGATGGGATTTAATTAAAATGTAGAAAGAGAAATATAAAATAAAATATTTGATGCAATAGTTTGAATCAAAAAATATTTTAATGTAGATTCAAATGACAGTCAATTATTAGTTGTGGAGATTATAAGAATAAATGAGATAGTGAATTAATTTCTAAGCCTATTCACACACCTAATCAAGAATTAGATGAGATAGATTTATAAGTTTCTATTAAAAGGGTAATTAAAAAGATAATCTTTATAAAGTTTATTTACATTAGAAAATGGAAAAATTATTTAATTCCATGTTTAGGGTATGAACCTATTAGCTTAAATTTAGCTTATTTTTCTATATTGAATGACGGGGAAATCAGGGTTAGATTCCCGGTCGGGTGTTGTGAGGGTGGTTTTTCCTAAATGGTTTTCCACCCTCCTTCTCACGCAAATGTGGCTATACTGCCATATAAATTCAACCTTCCTTATCCCTTAGCACATTAGCGTAACTAGTACTTATGCGTACAACCCAAACGGGTAGTATGACGCGGTGCTAAAAGCAAATAATTAAAGCTCGTGATAGGAGGCTCGAATACGAAATGACTTGGTCACCCTAAGTTGCGGTCTTCTTATCACTTCGCTATGAATGTTTACCTCCTTCCCTGTCTGCACTCCTTGAAACTCCCTTGTGCTTGGCTACACTTCGTCTTATTCCGTCCATCAGTTCAGAGAGACCCGTTCACGCAGTCATTTTGGTTTCGTTATCTTTCTGATAAGGTTTTAAAACACTTATCTCTCAAGTCCTCCCCTCGTCCTTTCGCTTATTTAATCATTTACGTCTTTTACTTTACTTTTTTTTTTTTGTCACTGGAGATATTTAAAAAAAAACAATCTTCTAGGACAGTGGGTTTTTTTCTACCTGGGGTACACGTATTTAAGGGGCACGCAAACATATTTGTTTCATCACAGTTTTTTTTTACCCTAATTGAACCTAATATATATATATATATATACCAAAAAAATTCCTATTATTTTCATTAGCTATCTTTTGTTTTATGCTATGTATTTTCATTAAAATTTTAATTTATTTTTACTTTTCCTCTCTTTTTTATGTGCATTTCACCTAAGCAATATGTAAATTTTGTGAAACTTTCTTCTTATTGGTTTTTATATCCTGATACGTAAAAAAATTACGGCTAGTTATTATTACTTTTATTTGTATTATTAGGTGACCTGGTGGTCTAGGGGTAAGGTGTCAGAATTCTATGCTGGCGGCTGGGGTTCAATCCTCGGTCCCGGCACAGATTTATCTGATTTCCAAACCCTTCCTTCACCTCTGACAAGCTATCTTGTGAATGTGGGGAATGCCAGGCCTCCACCGTGGTTCGGATTCCATGTTAAACTGTAGGTCCTTCATTTCATCTCATAATCACCCTACCATTACACATTAGCGTAAGAGCGTATAACCCGAACGGGTAGTAAGACGCGGTGCTAATAATAATAATAATAATAATAATAATATTTGTATTAAACTAATATATTAATTGTTAATCAATTAGTTTAAAAAAACACTTGAACAATTAGGGAGAAGGGTTTTAATGTATTTATTAAAAAAATAACTTTTGCTGTACTTGAGATAATTATTTAACTCTGAGGGGGTACAAAACCGAAAAGCCGCGGAAAATCACTGATTAAAAAGAAGAAAAAAAACGTACTATACCCAGTATTGTGTATGGGAGGGAGGGGGGGGGGTGAGTTCTCCCTGTAACGGCTCATTTCCTAACAGTAGCCTAAATGGTAGAGATTTTTTTAAACATTTAATCCCTCTTGAATTCATTTAAATTTATTTTTTCTAAACAAAATTTTGGATATAGGGATCAAGAATGTTACAAGTCTTCAAAAAAATATAAGCCTAAGCTTTGATGAGGTGTATAAAAATAAAATTGTTTTATAATTAATTCAGAAAGAGGGGGTAAGAGGGAATTGAACCCCCAAAACAATCCGTTCTCTGTGTGGCTTTGTTGGTTATAAAACATTTAAAACCATGTGATAGAATTAGGTTTTTTTTATTGTTTTTACTATATCTCGAATTAGGTGAGGTAATGTTTGATATTCTCCCCTTCCCCCTCTTTTATCTATAAAAACCTATTCGTATCGGTGTGCAGGTTGGTTAAGGCGTCAAACTTGTCTGGTCTAATCAATGGGGACGTAGAAGTCTAGTTTTGAGCCTCACTAGATGAATTGTGGTGGTTTTTCCTACATTATTTTACATTCTCCTTTCACAAAATAAGTGCGGCTACGTAACCTCAAAAGTATACCTTCTTCAACACTACCTTAAACAGTATGCATATGTGGATAGCCTGGATGGGTAGTAGGAAATGATACATGGGGTATTGGGGGTAATAATGTGATGTCAACTAGTACTGTATTTAAAATTACAAAAACTTATTTTTTTATCGCAGAAATAAAAGTGACACAATAATTAATGTTTTTTCCCCCCCTGATAAATGTCAATCAGAATTATCTTCACTTTCCCTCAACCTCACCCCTCTATAAATCCCTGACACCCCTCGACGCGTTTCACCCCTCCCTCGATTGTCCCCAGAAATCGACCGGTCTGCCGACAACCCTTAAAATCAATAAATATGCCGTAGTCTAGGGTGGTCGGGTAACTTGGGTGGTGCCGATACAACGGACGGGGTAGAAACATTGGCCGCGGGCCCAGAACAATCCATAAGGATTCACAACAACGCCTCTATCTAGTTTAAATAAAACAATAATTAAAACATTGCGCCATTAAATAACTGTCCAAATCAACATGAGTCAGTATTACTTTATTCATATAATTTTTTTATCACGTATACCCGTTCGAGTTTTTAAGCCTACATTAACCACGATAACTGAATAGGGGTGAAGAAAATGGAATTAATAGGAAATGCACCATCATTTGCTTGGTAAGGAAAAACAACCTTCAGTTTACCTAACCAGAATTCGTAGCCGGATCTTTCCGTTATCAGTAATCAAGTCTCACACGAGAGCAACGCCTTAGACCTTGCGACCACCTATGTGGGTATTATTTTAATTATATGCACGGTATATTACCAGAGTCCATTCGCCACTGGAGTGGTGGTAACAACTTTCAAAAGCTACAATGTCTACTGTCATATTGTATCCATTCGCCAAACCATTTGATTTGCAAGACCATGTGTTGAACTACAATCACTTTTGACAATCAAAACGTTCACAATCAATTTATCTATAGTTTGGTTTCTCTTTTAAGAGTTTTTTACATTTTTATATACGGACTTCCGACTCCTTAGCTCAGTCGGTAATGTGTCTGCCTACTGATTTAAGTGCCCCGGCTTTGATGCCCAACATGGCCGAAAATGTATTATTGATTAAAATATGGGCTTACCATTTCACATTGACAAATTAACGGCGGGGGACTGGATGTTGTGCCTCTCCTAGTCTTAAGTTATAGTATAAGACATATGGAGCTAATACAAGCCGCTAGTGGAAACTATATGGCTTGAATAAAAAACTGACCCAGACCACAGGCTGAAAACAGTAATGGATGTAAAAAACACGTACTCACTACATTTTTGTGGAAGCGGCGTCTGTGGTTAACTTAAAAAAATGCTTTACAAACGAGAGATTCTAAAAGGCTGCGTTCTCTTCACAAATTAAGATGTTGAACCAGACGAAACTAAGGACTTTGATGACTTAATACGAACCGTCTTAGGTTATGTTTATGCGCATTTGTTTATAAAATATAAACCTTTTGATTTTAAAACTAATATTTTGTGTGGATCTTTCTATAAGTCATAAACATATTTATTTATTTATCGTGGTGGCCAGTTACAAGAAAATACAATTATGAATATAATCCTATATATTATTTCTGTTATCAACATCCCTTTTT